>JALIGW010000004.1:63890523-64130523 GCA_023053685.1 Diadophis punctatus similis
TACCATTCACCTTCCTCTGATGGTTCGCCCTGCCCCTTAATGGTATCTTAAATGGTGAGGTGCTGCTCAGGTGCTTGCTAAGGAGGACCTTACCTGTGGTGATCAGCAGACCAAGATAGGATAGGATAGGATAGGATAGGCTAGGCTAGGCTAGGCTAGGCTAGGCTAGGCTAGGCTAGGCTAGGCTAGGCTAGGCTAGGCTAGGATAGAATAGAATAGAATAGAATAGAATAGAACAATAGAATAGAATAGAACAACAGAACAGAACAGAATTATTTATTGGCCAAGTGTGATTGGACACACAAGGAATTTGTCTTCGGTGCATAAGCTCTCAGTGTACATAAAAGCTATTCCAGCCAGCCTCCCACCCCCACAATGCCCGTTCTGCTTTGCAACAAGGGTACATGGCTCAACTGGCATCTTAGGGGGTTGCGCTCGAAGAGGCTGCTTCGTCTTATCGGAGAGAACTGGTGCAAGCTGGTTGCAGATGCGCGGTGGCTTTGTCTGCCCCCCGCCCCCCTCTCTCTCCACCCTCCACTCCCGGGCTGCCTCTTTGTCTTAGGTTGGCACCAAGGGCCAGAAGACGGTTTGGGTCAGTAGAATGTTGCTCAAAGTGACCAAGGGTCCGTTTTGTTAAAAATAAAATAAAACAAGCACATTAAAAAAACAACAGCCCAGCTGCCTTTAAAATAGCCACAATAACCTTGCACCTGTTTGTATCCCTCAAGGGTTTAAAAAAAAGGAAAGAAACAAGGGAAAAGCAAATTTTGTAATTTGTATTTTTTGTGTGTGTTGAAACTCCCCAGAATCACTGAGAGTGAGTGGGCAGCCGTATAAATTCAAATAAATAAATACTGGGAGATATATAGAAACCTTTAAATTTAGATAGATAGATAGATAAATAGATAGATAGATAGATAGATAGATAGATAGATAGATAGATAGATAGATAGACAGACAGACAGACAGACAGACAGACAGACCAAAATAAATAAATAAATAAATAAATAAATAAATAAATAAATAAATAAATAAATAAATAAATAAATAAATAAATAAATAATTTTTAATCAGGAACCCACCCACCCCGGTCAATGGTGTCCCTCTTTACCAATGTTAAAATCTGGTCACCTTACAGTAAATGCACAGATCTCTTACTGTCTCTGATTCCAGCCACCTTTCCCACAACATTAACAGCAGACTTTCCCTAACCTCCAAAAGAAAAATCAGTCATTGTGCAATACCTTTATGCCATAGAACATGTCTTTGTATGAGTGAATTCTTATTTGAAGTCAGTGAGAGAATAGAGTTGGAGATCAGGTTTCTTTGGACAATTTTGTTCTTCCCCTTTCTTTCAGAGTTGCACAACTCTGACAACCCCCACCCCTTCATATGTGTGTGGTGTAAATTACCAGACTAAGCTGCAGTTGATCTGTTGGTGTCCCTGTTTTTCAGCATCCCTGGGTTCTTCTTTCTTCAACCCATGCACATGTGAGCAAATAAGTCTCAATATTTGCATGCATGTTCCCATCTCACCTGTGGTCACAATCTGAGGAATCAGTAGCCCTCATCAAAGATAATAACAGCCTATAACAGAAACCAAATAACAGAACCAATAACAGAAACCAAAGACGATGAAGGACAATATCACACCGTAATTATTATGCTGGGTTTATTTTTCAGTTAAATGAAACAAACTGTTCAGAAGAAATTCTGTTTAACTATAATACTAAATGCTGAATGAAACCCTCTGTCGCCATTTCTTATCTCTCCTTTAGCTCTTCAAATATTTTGGACCACAATGTTGGTGGCTTGCTGAGAAGCCAAGCTTGACTTGAGCAAGTCGGTACTTTAGTTTACCTGACGACTATCAGCTCGACCACTGAGTAATTGGATTCGTTTTTAGAAAAATACTATGCATTCTCTGAAAATTGGAGCTGACTCCATAAAAGCAAGCTAGCTTAATTGCTTAGATAGTGCAGTAAATGTTAGGAAAAGTGAATTCATGTAATTGCTAAACTGACTTTTCTTTTGAAAATTGCTTGTCAAATGTTAAGTGACCACTGATTGCAATGAGCCATATCCTTTGAATTGCTAAACACTTTAAGTGTCTAAATTATTTTTATCCACAGGCAGTATTCAATTGGCAAGAAAACTACATGAGCTACAGTCCCTTATTCTGAGATGTCCACTTTTCTAGGTAGCCCAAATCCATCAGTTCAAGAGCCTATTCAGAAAAAAAAGTCATTGGAAAATACTGCCATTTATTCATAAAAGTGTAGTTAGGTACTGGTGATAAATTATAATAACATGTGGGAATGACCTTGGCTGAGTGGATAAGAGAGCAAACATAAGGTTTAACACAATCGGGAAAATTTCCCTCAATCCTTAGTGATAGAAGTTTAAAATACAAATTCAAGGATTGTTTTTCTGGAATAAACAGTAAAGCTTTTATTTCAGAAAGTTATAAACAGGCTGAGTCTAGATGACTTTGAAATAAGATTTTGGAATTAATTATACAGAATCCTTCCCATGAGAAAATGCTTTTGTTTTGAATTCTTAAAAAAAAAGACTTTAAATTTGGATCCTAGAAGGAAGTAGAAGGCACCAAAAATTAAATTAAATGATACTTAAATTTGATTTATCTATACAGAATGGAGCAAATTATTTTAACATTCAACAAATTAAAGGATATTCTTTAAAAAATGGCCCTAGAAGTTAATGTTAAGAGCATCTGCATCTATAGATAGTGTTTAAAAGTTGTTATGGAAGAGGAATAGGTTTTACTGGACAAGACTGGGATTGAACTGAA
The DNA here is from genome assembly GCA_023053685.1 of Diadophis punctatus similis. Taxonomy (NCBI): domain Eukaryota; kingdom Metazoa; phylum Chordata; class Lepidosauria; order Squamata; family Dipsadidae; genus Diadophis; species Diadophis punctatus. Next base: position 63,893,336 of record JALIGW010000004.1, read on the forward strand.
AGTGGATTTAAAAATGACAAGAATCTACAAGATCTACAAGAATGTTATGGAAAAGATGTTACACTGGACATACAAAAGAAACCGTCCAATGCCTTAATAATTAAAAAGGTTTTACAAATACAAACCAACAGAGTGACCTACATAATCTTCCCAAAAGAGATTTGTTAAAATTTGAACATTTTTGTGAGGGGACAAAAAACATGAAAAGAAATCAGGTTTTAGGAATCAAGATTGTTAAAAGGAAAGAACATAAAGTTGGTTTATTTTATCTAAAATGGTTTGTTGTTGTTATCTTTGGTAACCCTTAATTGACTTTTGCTGTTCTGGACTAAACAACAATGCTTTAAGGATTTCTTTATAGATAAGAGATGGGATATGGAAAGAAGAGTGCATTTATTGTATTTTAACAGAAGGAGATGAAGTTAATAAAACTTTTTATACTTTGATGGGGAAGGTTATTTCTTTATATATTTTTCTTCTTTACTATATTCTTATCTTTTATTTTCTATTTTTTTCTTTTCAGCACCTTTTTTCTTTTATAGTTTGTATTACTTTTTTATTGTTGTAGATATAAATTTAATAAAATTACTGTTTAAAAAAAAGACATAAAACTTGCAGGTATGACTGAATTTTTCCCTTTCCTTGTACCATAGGGAGGTCAGACAGACCAATCTGTATCTTTTCTAATTCTTTCTCGGATTCCTAAGCTCAAACCCACTGTTTTTTGTACATGTTGTTGCAACCGCCTCTGAACAGTTTTTCCAAGGTTATCTCCATGGCTCCCTACACTACCCTGTTTCTAGCCAAGAATTTGAACAGCTTCATTTTTTAAAATGCACCTTTCTGGTAGCCTGACTGAGAGGTATTTGCACATGTCTTCCATGACAGCAACTACTTCTAATTTAATCTGTGGTAAAATCACACAAGCAACTATATGGCATTTTGACTATCTCAAAGAGAACAGAATACTTTTGCAAAAACAATCTGTGCTGAGCACTGCATTAAGCCACAAGTCATGATTTATAAGCTGCACTCCTGGAATCATCATGTTGATAACCACCAACATTTCATTGGTCAAATGATCAATCTAGGAAGGGGCTACAAAGATGATGTCTCTCTTATGAAAGCACAGGATATTTTATAAAGCCAAGCAATTTGAAGACATATCCCCAGTCACAAGTCAACAAAGAAGCTGGAATTTAAAGGGCCAGGGCAGGGGATCCATTGGAAACAGAATGCCTATTGTGTAGTTGAATTGTTCTAAATCCCTAATCATGATGCCTATACTTTAAAAAAAGGTCTTATCATTTGATTCATATGATTTCTACTATATTTAACTGAACAGATCCCAACCCCAGGGATGGGTTTTGACTTACCTTTGTGCGTGCGCACATGCGCAGTGCTAAAAACCCAGCTTCTGCGCGTGCGCAGAACCGAAAAACAAGATGAGCTGGTTCGGGAGCGTGGCCAGCTGGCCATCGCTGCCGGTTTGGTGAGTGTGGGGGAAATTCCCGCTACCGGTTCTATTGAACCGGTCCGAACCGGCAGGAACCCACCTCTGCTCACCGCAACCTTTTAAATTATATGTTAGTGCAGTATTTTATGAATAGACTTCTTTTGTATTTCACTTTGGCATTCAGCCATCCCAATATTTTAAATAGAGCCATTTGTCAAAAGGCCAATGGTTTTATTACAGTGAAAATTGTGCGATCAGCCATGAGGAAGATCTGATAGCAAATCAAATTATTTGGATCAGTTAAGATGGCCCTTGAGCAGACAAATGCTTTCCAATTCAGAGATGTAGTCTCCAGTTTTTTCAAAAATGCACTGACAGAAGCCAGATTTTTGGTTATTATCTTTTCAGATTGCGGACAATGAGGCATTATTAGCCTTAAAATTATCCTTTACATTGTGAAGTAGGAAACAAATGACAAATATAATGTAAACATTCAGTTTAACAGATCAATTAGGGGAAAAGGTGTCCGTTAAATTTGAGTACCTGTTAAATATGAAGATACATAACTGACATAATTTACCGTAATTGTTTAATTACATAAATTGATGCAAATGACATAAAAACATCAATTACATAATTATGCAAATACTGATAGTAGCTTTAAGAAGGGAAAAAAAATTGTTTTAGAGTGCAGTAAAATTCAGTCCATTTTATCCTGAATAAAAATTATCTGTAAAATTATGCTTTTACTGTATATACATACTTATTCATCATGCTACTTCCTTTCAAGTGTCATGCAAACTAGAAATAAAAAAAGAAAATAGAAGGCAGAAAAAGAAAAATGAGAAAAATATTTTTAACTAAATGTAGTTTCTATGAAGCCACTCACTTTTATTTCTCCATACCTTTGTCCTCACAAACTATTATCATTTGCATTATGTCCACCTTCCATTTCATATCCTACCTTTTGTTCTTTAAAACTTCTCACATCTCTTTTTCAGGATCTCATCACCTCCGTGCACCTGTAACTTTCTTGGTCTTCTCCTTCCTCTTAATCCAATCACCCTTCAGTGATTGAGTAATTCAATATTCATTCCTTCTGTCTCTATTACTCAACCACATCAAAATACATTTTTGCCCTGCTGGTCATTAACTTTTGTATTCAGTCCGAAATTTTACCTTATTCTGCATCACCTCTGCTCTCATTCTGGCTCACATCCCTGAAAAGAAAACAGGTGTAGTTCTCAGCCATCAGAAGTTTGCCTAACCTTTTTTTAAAAAATTAAGAAACAAAACAAAACAAATGAGTAGCTATCATCTACAGATTCCTAGATAAACAGATATGTATTAGAATACTTAAAGTGTAAAATAAAAAATAAGTCTAAGCTGCTTGTCCCCAAGGTACTAGTAATGAGTGGAATCCATGGCAAATTATCTGCTGTGCTGAATTGTGAGAAAAGGTAGAAGGAAGGAAGGAACAACAACAACAACAACAACAACAACAACAACAACAACAACAACAACAGAGTTGGAAGGGACCTTGGAGGTCTCCAACCCCCTGCTTAGGCAGGAAACCCTACACCACTTCAGACAAATGGTTATCCAACATCTTCTTAAAAACTTCCAGTGTTGGAGCATTCACAACTTCTGGAGACAAGTTGTTCCACTGATTAATTGTTCTAACTGTCAGGAAATTTCTCCTTAGTTCTAAGTTGCTTCTCTCCTTGATTAGTTTCCACCCATTGCTTCTTGTCCTGCCCTCAGGTGCTTTGGAGAATAGTTTGATTCCCTCTTGTTTGTGGCAACCCCTGAGATATTGGAACACTGCATGATAGACTCCCCTAGTCCTTCTTTTCATTAAGTATCAATTACGTTCCCAGAGGAAAAGGCAATGTTGACAGGTCTAAACTCCATTTGGTGCATTTGAATTTCAAGATCCAAAATGGTTAATTAGAAAAGTAAGTGGAAATGCACCTCCTGTCAATGCCTGAATGTGTGGAGCTAGTTATGATTAAAGTAGTAGAAGAGCCAAAGGTTTCCATCAGTTAACCTATAGATGTGAAATCAAGGAAAAGCCAAAGTAAAAGCTGAAGAAATTTGGGTCAAAATTATAGCTACTGTAGTCACTTATAATTTCTTAGTTGGAAAAAAGAGGAATTGAGGTTCCTCCTTTTTATGCACCATTGTTTCCACGTATAGGGAAACATTGTTAGAGAAACATGATAGAAGGAAACCTCTTAAGATGCAGCTAAGAGTTGGGATATTAAAGCAACCATGATTAATGATGTACTTCCCAGAAGCCATACTAAATGGGTCACCGTCGGAGATGGACTTGAGCAAATATGCCAGAGCTTAATGCACATGGTGTTACAATACTGATACCCTTCACAGATGCTCAACTTTTACAAGTAGTTCTCATTTAGCAAATGCCTCATTTAGCAACCATTTGCTGAAAAAGTAACTTTACAATCAATCCTCACATTTACAAACCTTCATACATCTGTAAAGAAAAAGAAAGAAGTAAGTGTCACTACGTGGTGGTTTTTTTTTTGGTTCCTCAGATGAGCTTCTATCCTGGGCATTTGTAACCTGAGAATTCTTATCTCTAAGTGTCTTGTGACTGATTTATTGCGCATGTGCATTTTCTGTTCTTTGCTCTCTTCTCTTTGCTTTCATTCCGTCGGGCCCGACGTATGTTTTCCTGGTGAGCATGTAGTCAGTTATATATTTTTGTTTCTTTTATAATTAAAGCATTTATTAGAATTGTAAGTTTCGGATTCTTTTATTTCGGTTAGCAGTCATGAGGAGGCTCGGTCTATTCTCCTCTGACTTATGGCTTCCCAGAAAGGGGGGCTATGGAACTTTGTTTTCATCTTCCAACAGTAAGATCATAAGCACAGTTGCATAATGACTGCTTTGCTCACGACCAAGTTGTAGATAATAATTGTGGTTGCTAAATAAGGACCACCTCTATACTTATTATTCAATTCAAATTTCATTCTTGAAATGATTTTTTGTTTTATTTCAGTACATTACAATGTATTATATATCTGGAAGAGAGCCTAGAAATTTACTTTAAATCTCCACAAGCAGACACATTTCTCCAAAAAATCCCAAAAAACCACAGGTGGAGCTTTTCCCTTCACGAAAGGCATTCAGTGATGAAAGACTATTGCTGTCAATATTCATTTTGAAAGATATAATGCATATTTTATATCCCCCAAAGTAGCCATTTTTATGAGGCTAAGAAGCAGCCTTGGTATCCTGCCACAAGGCCTTTAAATCCATAATTCAAAAATTAATGAAGGGATCGGGGACATAGTCAGCTCCAACTGTGCATTCAACAGAGCAACAAGCAAAAAGGCAGATAATTGCCACGTTTTGCCTAAAAAAGCATAAAACAAATCTGATTTGCCCCTTCCCCCACCCCTCTCAACTCGTGGAAAATCATGAGGATCATTATGGTATGTGACAGATTCAAATGGCAGATTCTTTTATGGAATCAAGATTCTACGTGCTATCTGCCAATTAAACTTTTTGGCTAATGCTATATTGTTAAATGTCTCTCTGTACTGCCGTGTCTCGTAGTCCTAAAATTTTGCTTTGATTAGCTGGTTTTATAATGATATCCTTTATAAACTACTTTCATTGGGCTATGTATTACACAAATATGCATTTGTATCAGTGGTGAAATGCTCCTGGTTTGGGTGAGTAGGTAGTGGTGGCGGCGGGTGGTTCAGAGAATCAGTAGCGGCAGCAGCATGAGGCTCCGCCCACCCGCCCCAACGTCATTACTTCCTGGTTTTTAACTCTCTGCGCATGCACAAAGCCTTCTGCGCATGCGCAGATGATCAAAAATCAGACCCGACGATGGTGGTGTGCGAGTGGAGCGAGCGCAAACTTCCAAACCTGTAGGGAAGGTAAGAAGATTTCACTGCTGATTTGTATGTTTTCGAACTGCTAGATTGGCTGGAGCTGGGACAAGTAATGGAAGCTCACTCCGTCACGTGATGCTTCCAAGGTAGACCAGACAGGAAACACGACCAGATGAGCCAATTCTTCTTTATTGTAGAATCTTGCAAGTTTATTAACAGAATCTTGCAAGTCTGAAAGCACAATTTTTCCACCATTTCCATTACAACCTGATAACTTGGAAGAGAGGGGAGGCCCTTCTGAGCCAGTTTTTCTGCCCATTATGCCGCTGTGAGTTATGCCCTCTCTTATCAGACCATTCCCTAGGCAGTTCTCCCTCCATCTGCCAAGGTCATTCTCATATACCATTACAGTTATTGACCACCATACCCATCTCATCATAAAACACAACATTCAAGAATAGAACAACAGCCAGCTGCTGTGACTCAATCTATATACTACTAAAATTGGCTATACTGACCACAAAATTGTGATGGCAATGACCATCAAGACTGTCAGATTAATTTTATAAAGACAACAGAAGAAATTTGTGTAATTTGTATAAAATTATGGGATAAATCTATGGGATAGATAAAAATAGTTACTGTAAGTGTGGAGTTTCTCAGTCATCCAGGTCATGGTTGTCCCAAAGATGCTTTTTCAAGAGGCAACTGGACTTTCTGGTTTTTCTTTGAAGATGTTTCACTTCTCATCCAAGAAGCTTCTTGGATGAGAAGCAAAACGACTTCAAAGAAAAATCAGAAAGTCCAGTTGTCTCTTGAAAAAGCACCTTTGGGACAGTTACTATAAGTGTAATGTGAAATGTAAAATTACTGTATCACTAAAATCTACAGATAAAACTATACTTAATATTAGTATTGTAACTGTAAGAACAATAATAGTGTGATGTAAAGTAAAATGGTATATAAAGGAATGACAGTAACATGAAAGACTAAAAGGGTAAAATATGCAAATTTATAGACACAGTCTTTGTCAGCCTGATAGCTCTAAGAAAAAAGAGAATGAATTCATGCTTTACGTAACATGGAAAAAAAATCAATGTTACTCAAAGAGAAAGCTTTGACAATTTACTGGAGACCAAAGGTATCACATCCTTCTCAGACTAATTAATAACTATTTATTTGATTTTTATAATACCCATCTCAACAACTGACTTTATTATTATTATTATTATTATTATTATTATTATTATTATTATTATTATTATTATTATTATTATTATTATTTATTATTATTTCCTGAAAATTATAATTCTATCTCTCTTTCCATGTTCAAACAAGCATTTTACCACTGAGAACAGGAATATTTACACATTTGGACTGAGTATATTAACATATTTAAATACGTTTAAAGATAGGAATTCAATTAGCTTAATTGTATAGCATTACAAAAATATGTATGCAAGATTAGCTTTATTAAGACAGGATAATTAATTTGTGTTTCTTTATACACTTTTAGTTGTTTTTTCTCTTTACATGTAAAACAAAACTATTAAAAAGGGACAGTTTTGAATTGCTTTGAAAATTGCTGAGAAGCTGATCCATATCTCAGCATCTCCTAATTACACAATTTATATTAATATACTTGGAACATTCTTCAAATACCTTAGATAAACCAGACAATAGTTTCTTTCCTGTTTTACAACTTTTATCTAAGAACTTCCGAGCAATTTTTTTTAAAAAATGTGGCTGTACAGCCAGAACTGCATCCTGTAGTATGCACTAACAATTTGAATTATGTTCCTGATTCACGAAAGCATAAATATGTCCTCCAGTCACTACGGTACATGTAAAATTTTCAATGGAATGGCTAGTAATGCAACTATTCTCAAGGAAGCATGTGGAACTGCTATTATTGAAAAGTTGTTTTAAAAAAAACTTTTAAAAGAGAGCCAGTTTGGTGTAGAAGTTAAGGCACGAGATTAGAATCTGGGAGCTCTAGTGCTACTTTAGGGGCAAAGCCAATAGACTGACCGTAGGCCAGTCACTTTCTCATCCCTACTAGAAGTAAATGGCAAATTACTTCTGAAAGACTTGCAAGAAAACTACAAGGATCTATCTAGGCAGGTGCCAGGAGTTAATACTGACTGGATGGTGCCAAAATGAAAATGAAAATGAAAAAAAGGCATCACCTTGGTATTTAGGACATCTCAAAACCCATCCTTCAAGCTGTCAGTCAAACTTGTGATACAATTTCTGCAGACATCGTAAGAATAATTTGTTTCTGCTTCCTAAATCCCTGACTGTTTTCTTTAAGAAGTAAGAACACCAACAAGGAAGACAGGTTTGTTTGGCAATAAGTTATATAAAGAGGTGTTATAAAAACTCAATGTAAACATTTAATTTAAAAAAATGATTTAGCAGAGTTTTGTAAATAAGAAGACACTGTGCCACGAAGTTAAGCTTCCTGGGAACGGAATTCAAGGTCTCTGCATTGGCTAACTGTGTCCTGTTTGTGTGAGAGAGGAACATCCTTAAGACCTGACTGTTCTGGTTGTTGGTTCCTGCAGTTACGGAACTGAGCCCTGCAGTATAAAATGCACAAATGTGGAACAGTATTCAACACTTGAATAATACTAAAATAGAAAAACTTTCCAATGCAAATTTCAAATTCTTCCTCTAATCAGCAGCTATAAAAAGCTACTAGCATTATTACTTTAATTGTTTTATAAGGAAGGATGAGGGATGAGGGATGAGGGAGGAGGAGGAGGAGGAGGAGGAGGAGGAGGAGGAGGAGGAGGAGGAGGAGGAGGAGGAGGAGAAGAAGAAGAAGAAGAAGAAGAAGAAGAAGAAGAAGAAGAAGAAGAAGAAGAAGAAGAAGAAGAACAACAACAACAACAACAACAACAACAACAACAACAACAACAACAACAACAACATTTTGATAATTGACCAATAAAAGTACAATCAATACAATGGACAAACTATTTCCTAACAACAAAAACTATTAGCAACCATTGGTGGGTGCTACATAATGTAGCAAAATTTTGCTACTTTCAGAGAAATAAATTTATTTTGATTATTTAATAATAAAAGATATCAGAGTGCCCTGGAAATTTAAGTAAAAAAGGGGTAATCAACTGGTGGCAAATGTCCCTGTAGAATTGGCAATACAAAAGAACATGATGGTAGCCATCAGTGGTGGGTTGCTCCCGGTTTGGCCCGGTTCTCCGAAATGGTAGCGCCAATGGCGGGAGGTTCCGCCCACCTGCCCGGGACGCTTCTGCGCATGCGCAGAAGCGTTGCGTGCACCACGGGTTTTAAAATACACTACTGGTACCCATATCACAGGGGCAATATTGGGTTTCATATGGGGTTTTCCTATATTTCTATTCCAGACATAAGTTTTATATTTGTGTACACCGAGCAATGTGCAATTGTTGCAGCATAAAAATTCAATTAAAAATAATAGCTTCCAATTTGATCTAGACCAGCGGTTCTCAACCTGGGGGTCGTGACCCCTTTGGGGGTCGAACGACCCTTTCACAGGGGTCGGGAGACTTCGCCCGGATGCCGCCATTTGGGTTCTTTTACCCTCTGCGCATGAGCAGAACGCTTTGCCCATGTGCAGAGGGTAAAAGAACCCAAATGGCGGTGGCGTGGCGGGTGGCGCGGCGGCGGGCATGGCGGCAGGATGAGGCACGGTAGGGGCATGGGGGCGGCATTAGGAAGATTGAGAACCACTGATCTAGACTATTTTCTATCTTGACCCGTGTTGCTGTTGCTCCAATTTGTGATTGAAATGGTATGTGGGAAGATGTGAGGAAGAAATGGTGCCTAGGGAATGATGAGATAAGAGAGGGCATAGTCTGCAGCTGGAAAGTGGCAGAGCAAGAGGCTCAGATGGGATTCTTCTTAGCTTTGGGGGCTGTAAAGGAGATGGTGGGAGACTTGCAGGATGTATAATGTAGCCTTACCAGAAAGTAGAATTAGCTCATCTGGTCATGTTTCTTACCCGAGCTACCTGAGAAAGTTGACAATTAATGCAGTCCCATCACTAGCCTCTATCACTGATTTAACTTTGCTTTCCAAACAAGTTCTGTTTCAGACTCATGCAGGCAGACAGCTGGACTTCCCCCTTTGGAGAAGCTGTGGGTTTGTGATACCTTTGAAAATATAGAAATAATATCCACTGCCATTCTACTGAACAGAATCTTATTAGAACTGTGATGGCTCCCCCCGGGCACCAGCTTGGATGACAAAGAAGAATTGGCTCCGGGGACATTTGAAAGGGACTAAGGGGAGCACCAGGAGGACACGGAAGGCTCTGTGGCAGAATTGGACGGTTGAGGCAAAGCTACGCTGGGAACGTTGGTGGAATCTGCGAGAGAGTGGCTTTTCAACAGCCAGCTGCACAGGCCAGAGGAGAGGGCGGCACAGCTGCAGCTGGTCAGCAAGGACAAATAGCCAGTTGTGCAGGCCAAAGAGGAGACTCAGCTGCAGCCGGTCAGCACAGAAAAGGAGGGGCTGCTACCCCCCACCAGATCCTAGGTTGCACAGAGCTAAGCAGAGGGAGGTGCAATGGAGATTGGCAATGTGACTTGCAAGGAGGAAGCCTTGCCCCTCCTAATGAGATGCACAGATCTGTGTCTATTTACCTTGGCACTTGGAACCCGGTGGTTGTCACAGACAACCAATCCTAATCTGTCCATCTGTGAATGCCTGTGACTCATTGTCTTGAACTTATTGTGACCATGTTGCCATCGTTGTGCCTTGCATCCACTGAAGTCAAGTTGCCTTAGTCATGCCTTGGACCTGTAGAAGCCGTGTTGCCTTTGTTGTGCTTTGAACCCATTGAAACCAAGTTGCCTTCACCATGCCTGGAGTATGGAGAGTTATGGTTGCTTTCATTAGGCCTTGCAACTGGCAGTTGCTGTCATCCTTAGCAGAATTCATTAGTTCACCTTGCTGGAATTGTCCCTGTACCTTAGGTGTGGAAGAGACTGCATCTTGTCTTTCTCCCATTGCTTTTGCTACGTTCAGTCAGAGACATTGCTTGAAACTGACTCTAAGGGATGCCCATGCAGAGTTGGGACCTGGGGAATGACTATGAGGTTGGTTCAGAGGTGGGTTCCTGCCGGTGCAGTTAATAGCTGTTGTTCGGCGCAGAGCCGAAGACGCTGCTGCCGTTCGCGGCACGGGAGCTTTCCCCGGGCGCTTTCCCCGCCTGCATGGACGCCACCAATTACGTTCTTTTGCCCTCTGCACATGTGCAAAGCGTTCTGCATGCGCAGAGGGCAAAAGAACGCAATTGGCGGTGTCCATGTGGGTGGGGAAAGCGCCCGGGGAAAGCTCCCGCGCCGCGAACGGCAGCAGCGTCTTCGGCTCTGCGCCGAACAATAGCTATTAACCGCACAGGCAAAAACAGGCAGGAACCCACCTCTGGGTTGGTTGTATGAAATGAATAAGCTTAATCCCACTCATACTATGTGTGTGTGTGGTGGGGGACTGGGAAAGGACAGGAACATACTTCTCATCTATCAGTCCATTTCTCCTCACAGATTTTTCTGTAAGTGAGGCTCACTTTTTGATACATCTTTTAAAAACATTTAATTGCTGCATAATCTACAAACAGATGCGAATGAGATTATCACGTGAAGCAAGCATGAAGAATTGAACTTCTATGGAGAGGCTTCCAACTGGCCACTCTAATGATTATGATGCCCCAGGACAGCCAATTATGAATTTACCCTTTGTAAAAAAAAAAAATCTAATAGATTCAACATTTTGTAAATGCCATCCAAAGGCACTATGAGGCAATGTGGCATAAAAGGCAAGAACAATACATTTTCTGAAAGATTTAACAATCTTCCTTAGCACACAGAACATTAAGCAGGATACCTGATTTCTGGAATGAAAGATTGTTTGCATATTCCCTGCCCAGGCAGGAAGCAGTGCATCACATAATAGCTATGGAATTGCTTTATTTTCACAATCGGAAGAAGGGAAAATAAAATGTCTGAGCTGTAAACCTGAGGGATGTTGTATTTTTCCATGCTTTAAAAAAATACCTCTGTACATGGACAAATAATATGTAAGGAAGAAGAAGATCTCACTAAGCCATGTTCACTATATGCTATCATCCAAATATCAGGGGTCTCCAACCTGGACAACTTTAAGACTTGTGGACTTCAACTCCCAGAATTCCTCAGCCAGCTTTGCTGGCTGAGGAATTCTGGGAGTTGACGTCCACAAGTCTTAAAGTTGCCCAGGTTGGAGACCTCTGAGTTAGATAATGGCTGGGGTTCAAGTACAACACAAAGCCACAGTTTCTTTAACAAAGCAAATCACATAATGATTCAGTGCAAAGTGTGAACCTATTTGGGGCAAGTTAAGTAATGATTATGAGAGCAGATACCTGACACTGCCAAAGGGGGCAAAAACCAAGGAGGCAAAAACTGGAGTGGCATTTCCATGGAACAATCCATCGTAGGACTAGGCGGATACTGACAGTGTCTTTCCTCTTCTAATGAAAAACAGTCTCCTATATAATAAAATGATTGATGTATACTATAAACAACTGGGAGCTGAAATCCAGACATATCTGGCATCTCGTGTCACCCACTGGAGCCTTGGGGCGTGTCTCTTCTCTTAGAGGCCGTGAAAAGCTGGCTATTCTCTCAGGCCCTAATACAAAATAGTAGGTGAGCTCTTGCTGTTATGTATGTTTTCCTGCAAGGATATCATGTTTTTATTTTATTGTTCTGACTTTTTATTATGTAGAGCTCCCAGAATTGGTTATAATCAGGGGTTTCTTTTAATCAATTAAATTAATGTTTTGCATTCTGTCAGGTCTCAGAAATAACAACCCACAAGTTGTTAATTCCCCAGTACAAGCTAAATACAGTGTTCATCAATAGAAATAGACCAGCTTATATTCTATTGTATTCGATTTACTAATTAATTGAACCTCTTTCCCTTTAAGTTAGGCATGATATAATATTAGGCCAAAGAAGGAGATACTAAAAAGATCCAAATATACCTAAGTGAAGGGAAAAAATAACCATTTGTCACGAAGATAAATTTTCAAATTAACCGGATATTTTGTTCGCAAACTGCTTCCCAAATGAAATGAGAAATAATTAGCTGCAGGAATTAAGTCAGTTGAAATGTGAGCTATTTAACTGCTATTTCAAAACTCCATTTTTCTTGGTAGACCTGTTACTTCCCAATTATGAGCAGAGCTGACCTCATTTGGCATCCAAAGGAAGAAAAGTGAATTAACACTCATTGCATTTCAAAACAATTAGCATTAGTTCATTAGCAAACCCTAACTCATAAAATAAAGTGTTGTAGTCCCACAGAAAGCATTTGGCAAGCTTTTATCAATACAAATAGAAAAAGTATTCTGTCAAAAATGTGTTTTATTTTAGGCTGATGCAGGGCTTTCACTTCAATACCTACCAAACATTTCACAAAAGAAAAAACCATTTAATTCACATTAGAAAGCTTTTAGCATGAACCAACTAGAGCAGGGGTCGGGAACCTTTTTGACTAAGAGAGCCATGAAAGCAAAAAAATTGGAAATTTATTTCAGTGAGAGCCATATACCGTATATTCCGGCGTGTAAGACGACTGGGCATATAAGACGACCCCCAACTTTTCCAATGAAAATATAGAGTTTGGGATATACTCTTCGTATAAGACTACCCCTCCTACCATCTTTCTTTTTCTTTCTGTCTTTCTTCCTTCCTAAAATCTTTCTTTCTTTCTTTCTTTCCCTCTCACTTTTTTCTCTTCCTCCCACCCTTCCTCTTCTTCTTCCTCTTCCTTCCTTCCTTCCATCTCTGGTCTTCCTTCCTTCCTTCCTTCCTTCCTTCCTTCCTTCCTTCCTTCCTTCCTTCCTTCCTTCCTTCCTTCCTTTCATCTCTGGTCTTCCTTCCTTCCTTCCTTCCTTCCTTTCATCTCTGGTCTTCCTTCCTTCCTTCCTTCCATCTCTGGTCTTCCTTCCTTCCTTCCTTCCTTCCTTCCTTCCTTCCTTCCTTCCTTCCTTCCTTTAATCTCTGGTCTTCCTTCCTTCCTTCCTTCCTTCCTTCCTTCCTTCCTTCCTTCCTTCCTTCCTTCCTTCCTTCCTTTCATCTCTGGTCTTCCTTCCTTCTTTCCTTCCTTCCTTCCTTTCATTCATCTCTGATCTTCCTTCCTTCCTCCCTTCCTCCCTTCCTCCCTTCCTTCCTTCCTTCCTCCCTCCCTCCCTCCCTCCCTCCCTCCCTCCCTCCCTCCCTCCCTTCCTTCCTTCCTTCCTTCCTTCCTTCCTTCCTTCCTTTCATCTCTGGTCTTCCTTCCTTCCTTCCTTCCTTCCTTTCATCTCTGGTCTTCCTTCCTTCCTTCTTTCCTTCCTTCCTTCCTTCCTTCCTTCCTTCCTTCCTTCCTTCCTTCCTTTCATTCATCTCTGATCTTCCTTCCTTCCTTCCTTCCTTCCTTCCTTCCTTCCTTCCTTCCTTCCTTCCTTCCTTCCTTCCTTTCTTTCTTTCATCTCTGGTCTTCCTTCCTTCCCTTTTCTCTTCTTCCCTCTTTCCTAGCCCTCAGCACCACAAGATCCTTTTTCCCAAATGAAGAAAAGAGTGCTGGTGGCGGCTGCGGTCGTGCCGAGGGAGCGCGCGGCTGAGAGGCATCTCGCGCGGGGAGGAAACTTTGTCTGGCTTGGCTTCGAGAGCGAGCAAGCAAGCGAGAGCAGCGCAGCCACAGCGGGAAGGGAAGCAAGCAGCCTGCTCTGCCACTCAAGCCAGTGGCCGCCGGAAGCAACAAGGGCGTTAGGAAAAGAGAAGGAAAAGATAGAACTGAAGGAAAGAGTGCTAGCGGCAGTGGCGGCGCTCCTCCTTCTCTTTTCCTAACGCCCTTGTTGCTTCCGGCAGCCGCTGGCTTGAGTGGCAGAGCAGGCTGCTTGCTTCCCTTCCCGCTGTGGCTGCGCTGCTCTCGCTTGCTTGCTCGCTCTCGAAGCCAAGCCAGACAAAGTTTCCTCCCCGCGCGAGATGCCTCTCAGCCGCGCGCTCCCTTGACAGCCAGCTCCTGCCCGCGTCTCCCGCCTGCCTCTTGCCTTATGCCGCCAGCTGATGGTGGCTGCTGCAGCCTTCCCAGCAGGCGACTAGAGCAGGGCAGCATCGGAGCTCCAAGGCTCCTTCGGCCGCTTGGCTTATTTATTCAAACTATCCCACCATTAGGCACCACAGAAAAAGGGGGAGGTTGATACGGCCTGACAATTAACAGAGCGGCGGGACGACGCGCGAAGGGAAGCAAGAAAGCCAAGTCTACACTCTCACACAAAGCCCCTCACCTGCCGAGCGTGCTCGGCCCCAGCCCCGCCCACTCACCGCTTCACTCCCGCTAACCGTTTCCTTGGTTTCCCAACCGTCTTTCCACACAAACTTCCCTCACGTGGCCCCATCAACGGGCTCTCTTATTGGCCCACCGCTCAAGCAGCGGTAGTTGTCAATGTCGCCCCTCTTTCCATGTTGCTAACGTTCTCTCTGTCTGGGCGTTTAGTTACAGGGTTTTCGGGCAATGCGGAGTATCGAAGAACCAGGAGGATTTCACCCCTGCTGCGAGCCATATGCAATCATCAAAAGAGCCACATCTGGCTCGCGAGCCATAGGTTCCTGACCCCTGAACTAGAGGTTCAAAGAGGCATTCAACAAATTGCAAGATGGTAAGCATCACCTGAACTGTGAAGAGCTGTTGTCTACCTTTCTGTATAATTGCCTAAAGCTACCATAAGTGGTCTGGATGACCATTAAATGAACACAAAGCACTAGAGTCTCTTGGTGACCTTCTATAATTGTACGTGGGAAGGACTCTGAGACACAGGAGGAAGAGCTGTAGACTAGACAACTGAAATGTAAAAGGTATCTCACCTCATGGAAACTGAGGGCGTGAGAAGCATTTCAGAAGGAACTCCCCCATTTTCTGGAGAGTAAAAGGAGAGGAGTAAAACTCTGTGATATGCTGATTATGGTAATGTAACCTTACAATAAATATAGAACTAGTATTCATTGTTGTACTTCTTGTCTGGATTACCTTTTTTTGTAAATAAGTTTTTTTTTTTAACACAAAACATATACATCTTTTATGAAGAAAGTGTTTTCCGGATCTTTTCTCTTACATCATTTCTAATGCATAATAAATAATATAACTTATTTTCAATTTCAGCCATATTCTTCTTTTTCCCCACAATTTGTTATCCTTATTCATTTTTTTCTTATACGTAATTTTTTAACACATATCATTATATGCACCATTATTACAGTCTCTATTTCTCTAAACACCTTTTAAGTTTCCCTTCTAGTTCTTCAACTCTCCACATTTAAGTCTTTAAATAATTTTATAATCAAACCCAACGTTAATTTCAGTTTAATTTCATCTACTGAAGTTTTCCATCATCTATAACAGTGATGGCGAACCTTTTTTTCCTCGAGTGCCGAAATAGTGCACATGCGCGCTATCACACGCGCGGGTGTGCCCATACCCATAATTCAAAGCCCCTCACTCGCCCCACCCCCCCTGCGCATGTGTGCGCGACCCATCCCACTCCCCCCATTTCCTGACTTCCAGTGGGCCTGGTAGGCCCGTTTTTCGCCCTCCCCAGGCTCCAGAGGCTTTCTTGGAGCTTGGGGAGGGCAAAAACGCTCCACCCCTGCCACCCTGGAGGCCCTCCAGAGGCCAAAATCGCCATCCCAGAGCCTCCACGCGAGCCAAGAATCAGCTGGCTGGCAGGCACGCACATGCGCACTGGAGCTGAGCTAGGGCAACGGCTCACATGCCGGCAGATATGGCTCCACGTGCCACCTGTGGCACCCGTGCCATAGGTTCGCCATCACTGATCTATAACATAATTCATCTTATTTCACTCTTACAAATATATAAAACCATTTCCCACATTTTTAGTACTAGTACAGTTCATTTTCTTCCTTTCCTTTTCATACATATTCAAAATCAACATTTTACCATTATACACCCTTAATTTCTTGTTTTCTTTAACAACCCATTTATTTACCCATTTTTCAATATTAGTTTACTTCATTTTACAAACAAGATTAATCCCATTTCCTTTTTTCCATTTTATCTTTACAAATATTTTACTGTTTATAACATTCATCATTTTTTTAATCTATTTTAAGTTTAACACACATTTTTTCCAATAGTTAGCAATCAAGGATTTTTAGTACTAGCACAATTCTATTAAATCCTATTTATATCTACCCCTACAAAACCTAGTTTTCTTCCTCCCTCCTTAATCTTCCCTTTTTTACCCATTAGCTCTTGGTCTCTCTACTATTCCATTTTGTATTAATTTTCTGTTTATCCTTTCATCCCTTTCTCTTGGCTTCTCCCCCCCCCCTTTTTTTTCTTTATCTGTATTGTATCTTTTCCAGGGGTGGTATGCTCCTGGCCCGGGTGCGCCCACTGGCAGCCGGAGAGCCGGCAGCGACGGCAGATGCTGACCACCGGGGCCCCCACCCTCCGTGTACGTGCAGAACACTCTGCACACGCGCAGAGGGCAAAATAACCCAAAGGGCTGTGCCCAGGCGGGCGGGCGAAGCCTCGCACCACCGCCACCAGCCCCCTCCGACCACCGGCAGGCATGCCCAAACTGGGAGCACCCCACCCCCCAATTTTTTCTCCTGGATCTTTCTAATCACCTTTCGATAGCTTGTGTGTGTGTGTGTGTGTGTGTGTGCCTCTCCAGCATTTTTCTTCTTTTCTTCTTGTTTCCCTCTTCATATTTTATCTGTTTCTGTTTTGGAAGGCATTTCCCCTTTTCCCTCTCCATAACCTTGTAAATTTCAGTGAATTTGTCTATCTGGTTTTCATTTCTATCTTCTTTTTGCTCTTTTTCCATTTCCTGATTCTCATTCTCATTCTCTTTTACAAATTCCTCTTCTCTCTCTTGTTCTATGCGCTCCCTTGGTTTTTCTGGCTCTATAATCTCTTTTAATGTTACTTGTACACTTTTTAACATCCCAAACAATTCTTTATACATCCAACATTCCATTTTGAATTTTATCAATTTTTCTTTTATATTCAATTTTAATTTCCAGTCCCAGTTTTTGCCCAAACCAGTCCTAAAGTCTTAAATCTTCTTCAGCCAAGAAAAAACAAAGCCAAACAATAAGCCGGAACTAGGTACTCGTTAAAAATTCTCATAATAGTCAACTTATCTTTCCAGGGTCGGCTTTTGTCTGTATTTTATTTCTTGTATCTTCCTCTAGGTGTTGTACTCACATTCCTCCAGTAGAGGTCTCTCTCGAATCTCCGTACTGTCTCGTTTTCTTTCCTTTTCAAAATACCAAAACATTTTAATTCCGTTTCAATAGTGGGGAAACAAAAAAGTTATTTTTCTTCTTCAGATCTTTTCTCTTTTGTTCTTTTCAAGCTTCTCCAATTCCGTTTTTAATCCACAAGCATTTTACTTGGGCTTTCACTTTCTCACTTTTCTTTTCTACACTCCAGATCTCAGCAGCCGCTGTTTCAATCTTTAAATTTTTTAGAATCCATATTTTAAGTTTCTTTTTCTCATAAACTGGCCAATCTCTCTCTGGCTCCAACACTTCCTTCAAACACCGCTCCTGCACAATACTTTAGTCCGGTTGCCCCAGCTTTCAAAGCAGTCATTAAAAATGGCCGCCACCCCACCACCTGTTTCTGAAGAGCTTGTTTCTGACCTTCTGGGGAGCTTGTCTGCTCCCCGCGATCTCCAAAATGCCTCTTCTTCTTTCCCCGTCCCTCCAGGACGGTTTCGGTCCGCAGACCTCCCGACGGCAGTTTGGCTGGCTGGATTTTCGCGAAGCTCATTGGAGCTTCGCTATTTTCCAGCCAGTGTCGCCGTGACGCTTCCAGTTCCTCTTGTCTGGATTACCTTGAAGGGATAACATCAATTTTGCAAGCCTCAGAGTACTACTCTCACCTTTCCTTTTATTCTCTGGAAAACTAGGGAAGGTCCCTTCTGAAATGTTTCCCATACTCTCCTTGCTTCTGTGGCCTTTGACATCTATTACATGCTAGTTGTCCATTCTGTGGCTCTTCCTCTTGTCTCCCAAGGTCATTCCTATATACCATTACAATTTGTGAGCTGCAGATTTTATCCATGTAAGTACACAAAATAAACTTGGTATCCAGCTTCTTAATTGGTTGCATGGAGGGGAGACACAACTGAAGGTGAGAGGCACCCCAGATATACAAGACAGCTTGTAGGCAGCCTTGGAACAATCAAGTTGTTCCGTGAGGTGGCATGCATTACTTGTAGTTCCTGGAAAAAACAGGGAGCCCTGAGAAGGGTAGGGATGCATTTAGAAAAGAGTATGTGGTAGCCATAAATAGCCTCGAGAATGATACCTGAACTGAGGAAAGAACTCATTATCAGAAAATTCAACCATAGAGAGAAGGTCAGGCTATCTGTCTTACTGTGAGTTTACACAGCACCAAAAGATATTGCATTTATCCTCTGTATTTCACCATTGGTTTGAGGCCGATGGATAAAGAAGAAATTGAACTTCACGTCTAACAGCATTGAGACTTCATCAACATGCCTAAGAATTGTGGCCTTTTCAATAAAGATTATTAGGCAGATCATAGGATCAGAACATGCTGAATAAGCAGATAGTTTCAGATGCAGAAGATAGTCACTATCAACAATAAAACAAACACTTTTCTTTTTAAAAAGATAAATGCTACCAGGGCCTTGACACATAATGTAATATATAAAGAAACAGTTGAGAATCCTTGTGGAGAGAGAAGGGGTGCAGCAGTCCAATGTGCTTGATGGCTAAAGGTTTGGCATAATCATGATCTGTGTTTACTGCAAGGCCACCAACACTTCATGGGACAGAAGTGGATCATTTTAAACACTCGTAAACAGATTGTTGTAAACAGAGGTGGGCAGCACATACGCTAACAACCGGTTTGCCAGAAATGTGAGCGCGCACCTTCCTCACTTTCACGCGGCTTCAAACACACAGCAAATCTTCTCAGGCTGCCGCGGTGAGTAGAGCAAGTGAGGCGCGGCAATCAGCTGCGCTTCGTGGGCAGGGAACAAAGCCAGAGAGTGAGACACTCCCACTCTTGGGGTGGCTGGGCAGGCCCAGCCAGTGGTCAGAACTACAGGTTCGCCTGAACCAGTCCGAACCAGCAGCAGCCCACCTCTGGTTGTAAACATTCCCAATGGCTGACTTATGTAGCAGATCTGTAAGATTTCCTCTGGGATCCTCTGAGAATATTTATTTGAGCCCACACGTCTAGCCAGCAATGCAAAGCTCCAGGCAGCAATGCAAAATTTTCCAGGTAAAAGATGGTAGCAGAGAGTTAAGTGATCTCCGGATATAAAATACTTTGCTTCATATGGCAGGCATCAGCTTGCTTATTTTTATAAAAATAAAGATATGAACGTTGAAATGAGAATCAAGTTGTGTTCTGGTTCTATGAGAGGGTGTTTCAGATTACTATAAGAGTTTCAAATTCCTGTGAGTCCATACCTACTTCAGTGGGGTGTTCACTTCCATCAGGAAATGGTGTCAATGTTAGAAAAGTTCTTTGATGACTAAAAGCTCCTTGTTCAGAAAGCATCATATTTCCATTCAGAAAGCAAGAACTGCTTACAAAACCATTGTGAAAAGAAACAGGTGTGTTTACTGATACAATTTTTCCCTTGGTGAGGTACAATCTATAGGTGTCACTAAATAAAAAAGGGTTGGATGGGATTTGGAGGACAAAGAATGACTGAGATGCAAAATGTCTGTTTGAAGAAGAGAAAAACTTGCTTATTTGCAGAATATCACCTATAGATATTCCTCCTTTGTGTCAATGTGTCAATGATATATTAAGTGCAGCACAATTAGGAACAAATGTATAATAAATGTGAGGAATGCTGGCAAAATACAGGACATAAAGAAAGGGGTATGCCTAGCTTTGCACATTTTTGTAGCTTTTTAAGTCAAAGGCCTCCACTCAAAGAAGAAGTCCTCCATTCAACACACTGGAAAACCCCAACCACACATTCAAAATCAGGTAATGCTAAAATACTCAAATGAGATGATTTCCTGGAAGGCACTTACTCATTTAGTATAATTATCTATATGCAAGTCCTACAGTAGAAGTCATCATGGGACTATCTGCAGAAGGAACTTCAGCTCTGTTCAAGCCAATGTAACGTAAACTCTATAACTGAAGAAAGTATGGTAATTTTAGACCTTCTTTGGGCAAGTAGCAATAGGGTATCCATGTTTATAAACTACGGGAACTAGCATGCAAATTCCATCATTTTCAGTTTGTCTTTCCTGTATTGAGGAAAAAAGTAAAGTTTTATGTTTAGGCAGGAAAAATCAAATATAAGAAAAATCTGTATAAGTACAGATTAGGCGAGACTTGGCTCAAAAACAGTAACTGTGAGAGGGACCTTGGAGTCCTAGTGGATGATCACTTGAATATGAGCCAGCAGTGTACAGCAGCCGCCCAAAAAGCTAAGACAATCCTGGGTTGTATAAACAGAGGCATTGAATCAAGATCACGTGAAGTACTAGTACCACTTTATAAAACCCTAGTAAGACCACACCTGGAATACTGCAACCAATTTTGGTCACCATACTAGAAAAAAGATGTTGAGACTTTGGAAAAAATTCAGAGAAGAGCAACTAAAATGATCAAAGGTCTGGAGATTAAAACATGAAGAACGGCTGCAGGATTATGTTTGGCTAGTCTAAAGAAAAAAATTAGGGGAGACATGATAGCAGTATTCCAGTATTTGAGGGGCTACCACAAAGAAGAGGGGGTCAAATTATTCTCCAAAGCACCAGAGGGTAGGACAAGAAACAATGGTTGGAAACTAATCAAAGAGAGAAGCAACCTGGAGAAATTTTGTAACAGTGAGGACAATTAACCAACAGCACAGCTTGCCTTCAGAAATCGTGGGTGCTCCATCACTGGAGGTTTTTAAGAAGAGACTAGACAGTCACTTATCTGAAATGGTATAGGTTCTCCTGCTTGAGCAGGGGGCTGAACTAGAAGACCTCCAAGGTCCCTTCCAGTTTATTCTATTCTCTAGAGCAGAGCGTCTTCTATCCATGATAGCTCTCTACATGATTGAGTATTCAAACATAACAAATTGGTTGGTTCATGGCTAATTATATACAAGTGTACTCTTTGTCATATTTATTCATTTATTTCAATATTTTACATAATCTTTCAGGGCAAAAATCTCCCAGGAGGAATACATAATAGAATTCTAAGCAGCTGTATAAACTATTTAGTATAATTTATTCTTATATAAGTGCCCAAAGACATTGTCAAAATATAAATATCTTAGTTTTGTAGCTGGAACGGCATGTACTTGAAATAAATCTGCTAACTGAGGCCTATAACAAAACATAAACACACTTTATTTATTGTCATCTGCAAAAGTAACCCAACCAGAGGTGGGTTCCTCCCGGTTTGGACCGGTTCTATAGAACCGGTAGTAACATGGCGGCCTGGGTCGCTAGAACTGGCAGCAACCCCGGGCCTGCCAGGCCCCCGAACTGGCTCTCTCAGCGGCGCCATAGGCACCGCCATCTTGTTTTTAGCTTCTGCGCATGCGCAGAAGCTGGTTTTTAAGCACTGCGCATGTGCACGCATCCATGCAGCGCGTAAAGGAGTGAACCAGCAGCAAAGAAAACAAGAACCCACCCCTGAACCCAACCCTTCTTCACTACCACCAGCACCCCAAGAAAACAGAATTAAAAAATTATGGAGAATTAATAAAAACAGTCTTAGACAGAAACACTCTTCCAAAATTGTAAGAAGCAACAGATTAAGGGTTGAAACAGTGAACTATGGAGAAATCTGAGAAATTAGTCTATAATTACGGTACATCATGTCTTCTTTGTGCTATGCTTAGCACTTGATGGCTTTATGAACATCTATATGTAACTTTCTCAGCAATAATATGGGAGTCTGCTATTCTCACCCATTCAGGTGGTTTTTCAATCTTAGCATATAACTTGGGTTTCCAGGTTGGCCTTTCATCTGAGGTACTAATCACACTCTAATCTAACTCTTAGTTTTATTGAGATTGAATAAGAAGAGATAAGTGCTACCAGCCACCTGAGTTTCTATTGCTGCATTCTGTACTGTATAATAATTTGAATATTGCATGTATTAAATTCAGTTTTATCTTATAGATTGCACTCATTTGAAAAGACAAATATTTCACAGAAGCATTTTTTCAATATTTTACCCTATTTTCCAGTTTTTCCATTTGATTACATATGATTCAATTGTCCCAAAGGTGTTTTTTCAAGAGGCAGCTGGACAATTATGACATGGATGACTGAGAATCTCCATAGACATACGATTCAATTAAAAGTCCACTGGAACATTCCTGTAAATATTTTTTTTCTTTTATTCAATCAAGTCCGATTCTCACAGACTGGCTGGACAAGCCCTTGCAGTTTTCTTGACAAGGTTCTTCAGAAGTGGTTTGCCATTGCCTCCTTTTCCTAGGGCTGAGGGAAAGTGACTAGTCCGAGATCACCCAACTGACTTTGTGCCTAAGGTGGGACTGGAACTCATGGTTTTCCAATTTCAAACCTGATACCTTAGCCACACACCACACTGACTCTTGTAAATATATTACCAAGCAATGAACAACTGTAGAAAATATAAATAGAAGATTTTAGCCAGCCTCTAGACCCCCCCTGGCTTAGAAGGAAGACTTCATAAAAATGAAAGGGTAATTTTGGCTATGAAAAATTAAAACTAGTTTTAGCTAACTAGGAAAGAAAAAGGTCAATACTGTACAATAAACGTGATATTGGCAAGAGATATTGCACAAGATCAGCAACATTCAACAGATAAAATCTAATCCATACTTCTATCAATTCCAATGTTCCATTTTGACACAAATCCATTAAGGCTTATCAAGATCCTGATGACACTCAGCTCTCTATTTTTACTGAATCAGGAGAGTCTGTGAAGGTGTCTGAAGGTTATTTTGGAACAGTGACGGGCTGAGTGTGTGTCAGTAAATTTAAGCTATTGATTAGTGGTTTTTAGTTAGGAATTGGGAAAATGCTTTATTCTGGATGAAACTGCAATCCCACTGAAGTAACACGTCCAGAACTTGTCCTCCTCGAGTCAAAGCTGTAAACTAAAGGCAGATGCTTCTTCAATGTCTAAATGCAGAGTGTTAGCCGAAGAAAGCCAATCAGTTGCCAATCTGTTATGAAGTAGAATCCTAACCCCAACATCAATCATGAAGAATTGCTTTAACAATAAGTTACTGCAAAAATTATATTCTAGTATATATGACTAGAAATGACAAGGAGACCTGTTCATATATGGTCTTTCCAGTCCCAGTTAACGTGTGCACTGAAATCCAATCTTGGAGCTTCTTCACCAATCAATTATGGTCGCTGCTATCTTTGATCGGAACATTCTGGAGAAAAAGTTCACAGGTGGTTATCTTCGGTGTTATTATGGCTTGAATGTGCATCTCCCATTGAATTTAATTTAATTTAATTTAATGGATTTCTATGCCGCCCAACTCCCTGAGGACTCTGGGCGGCTCACAACATGTAGATTCCATTACAATATAAAATACAATATAAAATACAATATAAAATACAATATAAAATACAGTAGTTAAAAAATACAAAATACAAAAGTTAAAAAGAGTATCTCATATACAATCAAGGGGGGAGACCCATATGTAATCTACTTGGTCTCACTTTCACCCCGCCTGCCGGAAGAGCCAAGTTTTTATCGCTTTCCGGAAGGCCAGTAGGGTGGGGATGGTCCTGATCTCCGGGGGAAGCTGGTTCCACAGGGAGGGAGTTCCCACAGAGAAGGCCCTCTCCCTCGGCCCCGCCAGCCGACATTGTTTGGTCGACAGGACCTGGAGGAGGCCAACTCTGTGGGCCCTGACCGGTCGTAGGGAGGTATGCGGCAGGATGCGGTCCCGAAGGTAACCTGGCCCTGAGCCATGTAGGGCTTTAAAGGTAATGACCAACACCTTAAATTGGATCCGGAGACTAATGGGCAGCCAATGCAGCTGGCGGAGGATCGGTGTTACGTGGGTGCATCTGGGTACACCCACCACAGCTCGCGCAGCTGCATTTTGCACCAATTGCAGTCGCCGGACACTCTTCAAGGGTAGCCCCATGTAGAGCGCATTACAGTAATCCAGCCGTGAGGTGATGAGGGCATGAGTGACTGTGAGAAGTGCCTCCTTCTCCAAGTAGGGTCGCAATTGGTGCACAAGACGTACTTGTGCAAAGGTCCCCCTAGCCACAGCTGAAAGATGTTGTTCCAATTTTAGCTGTGGGTCTAGGAGGACACCCAAATTGCGGACCCGTTCTGAGGGAGCTAATTTCTCCCCCCCAAGAATACACACTGCACTTGCTGCAAATTATGCAGTTGCTCTGTATTCAGGATTGAAGGAAATAGACAACCATATCAGATATCCACCAGCAATGTCACATATAATTTAAAAAAATGTCCCCATGTCCAAAAGTCAAAACCAGGGCTTCTCAACCTTGGAATTTTGAGATCTGTGGACTTCAATTCCCAGAATTCTCCAGCCACCATTCTGGGAATTGAAGTCCACACATCTTAAAATTCCCAAGGTTGAGAAATACTTGTCTAAATATTCTACACCCCAAAATTGTTTCTGCAGATTTCAAGTATGTATGTATGTATGTATGTATGTATGTATGTATGTATGTATGTATGTATGTATAGGCTCTTCTGTTCTTGATCCTTTACTTGGAGAGCTATTGTGCCAAGGGAAAAAAAGGGGTCAAGATAGAAATGCCTTCTCTTATGACACAGCCACCTCTTTTATCATTCAAGGAGTCTAGGTCAGGCCTCAATTCTAGCACTAGAAATTGAAACAGTGCTGATACTCAAACAGAAGGTCAAATCATTATCAGGCCAGCTATATTCTGATGTTGGTTTAAAAAAATTGTTTAAGGATGCCATGATCAATTTCTCACCTAATCAGTAGTGAAATCAAAAAACAAATTTTCATATCATGCCACTATGGACATACATTACAGATGGACCAAGGATCACCTTTCAATTTTAAGCAGAACTAAACATTTATAATATTGGGGAAAGACTGCAGGATTAGAAATACTTCAAATCATTTATTGCCATCTTTACAAATTCACTTTTATAATACTAAAGTCCAAATAGTGCATGTATTTCAGAAAAAAAGATATTTAGTTATTTCATAAGATATTTTGCATATATATATATATATATACATATATATATATATATATATATATATATATATATATATATATATATATATATATATATCATAGATAAGTAATATATCTCTTCCAATATAGCTATGCACTAGATCATTTTATATTAAAGTGATCAGCATCTCGCACAAGAACAACATGTTCCTATGAGAGCTGAATTAGCAGATCCTCTGCAGTTCTGACTTATGACAGTTGTTAGGCAAATCCTGCAGTTGCAGTGTTCCATTGTCATGTGACCACCATTTTCAATGTCCTGCCGGCTTCCCCACTGACTTTGCTTGTCAGAAGTGGCAATGAAGATCACAAATGGCAATCCCGTGATGGCAGGATATTGCTACCTTGTAATTGCAGTCCAGCTGTCAAGCATCCAAATTGTGATAACTTGACAGCAGGGATGCTGCGAAGGCTACAACTATCAGGATCTGTCATAGGTCCCCCCTCATTTAGTGTTATTGTAAGTTCAAACAGTTGCTGTATAAGTGACCATTCAATGAGGAAAACCTATGTGTATATGCGCATGCGCAGAAGCAAAACCGTGCCAAAATCTTGCAAGGGGACGCGCGCGAGTACGAGATTTCAGCACAATTTTGCTTCTGCGCATGCGCGGAGGCAAAATCTCGCTGAAATCTCACGCGCACGTCCCTCGCGAGATTTCGGCGCAATTTTGCTTTCACACATGCGCAGAAGCAAAATCGGCCAAAAATTAACAAAAAATGGTGACGCGCGCGGTGGACCGGCAGATAGGGCTCCGGAGTGGTCGCGCGCAAATTGCGCAATCGTCCGCTCCCTACCGGAGCTGCGCACCGGGAAGCTCCGGCAGGAACCCACCTCTGATGTATGTATGTATGTATGTATGTATGTATGTATGTATGTATGTATGTATGTATGTATATATAAATCACTTGAAAATCATTCATATAGCAAAGTCCCCCCCCCAAAGCTCCTATCAAGTGTTTTATAGAACAGCTCGATCGTAGTTTTGTGTGGGGTGGGGTGGGGTGTTTGCAACTCTAGTTTATCCTGAATTGAGTACTTTAAGCAGACCTCAGACTGCATATGGCATTTGGAGTAATTTAAAAGAGTGGGTGCGCGCGTGGGTGCGCGCGCACACACACACGTGTGTCAGGGTGGATTTGATTTAAATCAAGTCGATTTAAATCACAATTTAAATCATGATTTAAATCACTAGTAAAAAGGCTTGATTTAAATCAACTCGATTTAAATCATAATTTTTAAAGAGCAACTGTCATCTCTGCTACTCCTCTGACCCGCTGTTGACTCACCGACAGTCCCAATGTTGCAGAATATACATGCTACATAAATAAGCTCCATTTCATGCTGAATAAACTAAATTATTTATGTATCTTAAATAGAAAACTGTATTTAGATAGTTTTTTCACTCCTAAAGCATTTTATTAAAATAAATTTGATAAAAATAAAAAAAAATCCGATTTAAATTTTAAAAAATCTGATTTGTTCGATTTTTAAAAAAATATCATCGATTTTTATCCACGGGGGGGGTGCGTATAAATCAATGTTTCTTACTTAACAACTGCAGGAGCATTAAGCCCTCCTGGAAGACTGCTGGTTAGCTATCTGATTAACTCCAAGCTACTCTGTTAATCCAAAATAACATAATATCAATAGGCTTTGCATTCACAAAACAGACCTAAGAATTTTTTCCTTTGATACTAGCAAGCGATCTCTGCTTCATTCACTTAGCATTATTTGAGCCACAGTCTCTACCCCATTATACCTCCCCATTCCATCAGATCTGGCAGAAGAGGCATGCTATGAATTTCACCTGCTAGGGAACGACACTTGCTAAGTCCAGAAGGCAGGGCTTCTATGCCGCCTTAAGAAATATCCCCCTACCCCACTCCCCCAATGTTAGGCAGGGTCCATCTCTATTGTTTTTTCACAAGACCCTTAAAACCTGGTGATGTCATCAGACTTGGAGACATTTAAGAATGAGCAAGAGGTATTGAAGTGGTTCCATCATTGTTAACATCTGATTCCTCTCTTACCCTTTGTGCTTTTTTTAAGTACTAATTGTTTTTATATGTTAACTGTTTTATAGTCTTGTTGTATGCCACACAGAGCAGGGGTGAAATCCAGCAGGTTCTGACAGGTTCTGGAGAACCGGTAGCGGACATTTTGAGTAGTTTGGAGAACTGGCAAATACCACCTCTGGCTGGCTACAGAGTGGGGTGGTAATGGAGATTTTGCAATATCCTTCCCCCAGGAGTGGGGAGGGAATGAAGATTTTGCAGTATCCTACCCCTGCCACACCCACCAAGCCATGCCCACCAAGCCACACCACACCCACCAAGCCACGCCCACAGAACCGGTAGTAAAAAAAATTGGATTTCATCACTGACACAGAGTAATTCTTTTGAGAGATCGACATATAAATAAATTTGATGAATAAATAATGCAAAACATGCAAAACATCTGGATTCCAGTAAGGCTACAATAGTTCTTAAAGCCCTTTAAATGAACATGCACCTGGAATAACAAAAAAGAAGTTGAATTGTTCTGAGAAAATAGGTTCTGAAGAATATAAATATATACATCCTTATACTAGAATTTAAGCAAGATTTTATCTCAAAGATCAGTTTCTGCAATAGATACAATTTCATTGCAAGACAAATATTAATGTAGCCAGGACAAATATAAGTGCCCAAGGCTATTAAATTTGAGCTCATTAATTAGGGAATATAAAAGCCATTGTTCCTGAATTACAGGTATCATTTATTCTGAGCTAAAGCGTCAAACTTTTTTCACCCAACAAGCATAGAATTTTAATTACTTTGACAATGAAATTACATTATTTGTTATATCCGTTATAACGGATGTATACCGATGCGAAAATGTTGCAAAGAGGAAAACTGTCAAAAAAACTTTTAAAAACTGTCTAATAAAAATTAAAAAAAAGAAAGAAATTGCATTATTTGATTTATTACACCACTGATTAACAAAGTCTCTTTTTTAAAAATAACTGAAATTCTTAAACAGTTGAATACAAATTAAAAGCAAATGGAAAAACCAAGTCGAATTTATTCTTAAAATTGAACTTAAAATCAGCAGTTAAAAACCCATACAGGGTTTAAGGGCTTAAAAAAAATCAAATTGAGATGTCACATCATTCACCTCTGCAGGGAGTATACTGCAAAGAGCTAGAGCAGCAACACAGAAAACTCAGTCAGAGTCACCATCAGATATGCTCCAGCACATACCACAAACCTCTTGAGATGATCACAGTCAATGTGCAGGTTCGGAGAGAAGGAAGCATTCTCAAATAGCCTGGGTTTAAGCCAGGTTTCCCTCTACAAGTAATGATCAGCATTTCGTATTTTGCCAAGAAAGGAATTGATAGCCAGTGCGATGCTTTAAGCACTAACCTTATTGGCCTCTCTGGGTTCTTCCTGAGACCAATCTGGCTGTCAAGTTTTGTACCAACTGAAATTTCCAGACCAGAGACAAAGACAGCCTTCAGGAGAGCATACTTCAATAATCAAGCCTGGAGATTATTAGTACGCATACCACTTTTAGGGTTAGCTTCTTCTAAAAACGTTCATTTTATTTTTGTCATTCCCTGCTCCCTTAGATTAATATTTACTTGACATAAAATAAAGAATTTGGGATTGGTTTAGAATCAAATATTGGCAGCTCATTAAAAAAATGATACCTGGGCAGAATTTGACCGCTGGAAAGACCTTGTTTAGAACATATGGGGTAAAATAGAATAGAATTCTTTATTGGCCAAGTGTGATTGGACACACAAGGAATTTGTCTTTGGTGCATATGCTCTCAGTGTACATAAAAGAAAAGATACATTTGTCAAGAATGGTTGTCATAGGGTTCAAGTAAGCAATTACTTTCTGATATTTACAATTACAATTACAATTCTGATATTTTGTTAATAACGGAGTCAAAAGGCTAGAGAAAGGTTATTTTTATGAACTTTAAAACAACCTTACAATGTTGGGACAATTTATAGATTTCTCCGCTCATCTAGCACAGCACCTTCTCTTACATGAAGTTCCTTTCATAGTGTCTAGCTTGTCTCTGGCATCTGTCCAAACTTGTTTATACAGCAGGCCCTCTTTTTGAGATACCAGAGAATGAATGGCATGTGTATGTAAAGTACACAGAGTGAACAATCAATCTAAACATAATGTTTCTAAGTTCATTTGTTCATGTCCTCCCCCTGCACTGCACAACCTCACCTGCTCCTATGTTGGGATTTAGCTTCTGAAAAGGAAGTAGAATTCAATTTACTTTGAGGAAATGAAATTGAAGGTAACACAAAGACAACAGAATTTAAATTAGAGTTTGAAAAGCATGTAGCTGTTCCAAAGTTTTGAAGAACACACTAGTTGCTGTTCAGGGAATAATAAAATAACAGAATATTGAGGGGGGGAGTGAGTGAGTGAGTGAGAGAGAGAGAGAGAGAGAGAGAGAGAGAAGGGACCCTTTTACTGTGGCCATCAAGAAATTCACCATCTTGAAGAATTTTTTTCTAAAGTCTTCCCCATATGTGAATTTTGTTCCATTACATTACAAAGTTAACAGCTTGTTTTACTGATCAAACTAAGCAAATGACTATTGCTCTAAACTGTACTGTTCCATTGCTTTGGCACAATAAATCTGCCTTCTTTAAGAAGACAAATGCCGTGTTCACTACAATGCGATACTTCAAGAAAAGTGGGACGAAGGGAAAAGCAGGGAGGAGAAAGGAATTCTGAGGAATTAGGAATTCCATGCAAAAAAAAGGGGCTGAGTTATTCCAGTGAGTGCCACTTTGAGATGTGGCTATTCCAAATGAAAGCTACTACTCTTAGATTTTTGCCACAACTTACTTTAGGGAAAACTCTATTCCAAGGTGGTTGAACCAACTGCTTCTCAATCCTGATTGTTAACTACAGTATAGTCGCTACTATTGCAGTCTTCTCCACAATTGCAGTCAGCCAGCATACTGTACTTTTGAGCAGACACATGCATACACCGGAGCTTACCTACTTCATACCAAACAGGAATCTTGTGTTATTTTTCTCAAAAAGCCCCTGCACTCCATACTGGTCCTGTCAACCGAGCTCATGGGACTTACTGGCAAACATGTAAGATTATTCTGAAAAGAGCTTGTTTATCTCCAAAACAACCGAGTGACAGGAACTGCCGTGAGAAGGACTAGCCTGGAGGTTCTTGCAAACGCGGCGACATCTGGCTTAGTTAACTAATCAAGAGCAACTCAACCTGTTGCGGGAAGAAGAAAAAGAAACAGTGCCACCCGCCAGCCGAGAGCCTGCTTTTTTCCCACCGGGGAGATTACTTTCCTCCGCTTCCTCAGGAACCAACAGGCATAAAAAGCCTCTTTTGTTGGACCAAAGAAATGGGCCTGGCGACAGGACGAGTGGAAGAGATCCTGCGCCGGGCTACAATCACCGGATCCAGCCACCATAGAAGTTCCTGAAAATAAAATTCTTCCGGACTCGGCGTAACAAAACTGCACCTGCCCTCTTCTCCCCCTCCCAGCACTTCAACAGGAATCCGACGCAACAATGGACACAAACCAGCCTTCTCCGGTCAGCTACCGGCTGCGTTTCCTTTTCCAGCCCCCCCTCCCTCCAGCCCCCAGTGGAAACGGTTGTGAGTGACCTTGCAGGGAAAAGCCAACCGGACGGATCCCCTCCGCAAAACAAGCGGCGGCGAAGAGAGACGGAGGCACTCACCTTCTGCTGCCGCCGGGCCATGTCTGTCGGCTGCTTGGCGTTAAACGGATAGGCGATGCACCTCACGATGAAGACGTAAAGCTGCAGCCGGAGCCGCTTCTCCCTCTCCTCTTTCTGCAGCCGCTCCTGCTCTTCTCTGCCTTCGCTCCGCAGCGATGGGCTGGGGCTCACCGGCCGGGTCGCCGCCGCGCCGCCACCACCGCTGCCCTGGCGGCCGGAGTCCCGGCTAGCAGCCGGGAGGGCTCGCGGGGAGCTCCCGCCGGACACCCCCAGCAGGTCCCGCCTCTCTTCCTCGAGCACCTCGTCGGACTCTTCCTCGCTGGAGGACGGGTCGAGCATGGTGCCCGGGCGGAGCGCACCTTTCGCAGGACGAAGAAGAAGAGCACCGCCGCGAAGCTGAGGCGCCTGGAGCCAAAGCAGCGGACACCTTTCCGGACACGTCGAGCTTCCACACCCGACTATTTCCTACGAGGCAGCCAGCAGCGGCGCCGAAAGAGAAGGGCGGAGTTTGCGAAAGGGGTCGAGCTTGGGGACAGCTCTGATCGGGTCCTATCAGCGACCGGCCCGGCCCGTCGCTACTTCCCTCAGCGGCCGGGAGGGAAGCTCAGCTCCGCCCAGCGGAAAGCAGCGGCGCGACTCACAGGTGGGAAACCTGTGGCGCCCACAACAAGCAACACGTGGAACGGAATGCTAATGGCGCGTCTCCATTCGCTGTCGGCGCTCCGGACGCCCTTCTGGCCTGCTCGCGGCCGCCCCAGCGCCGGGAGGTCGCGCCGGGAGGGCGTCCTGCGCCTCCTCGCTGCTTTCCCTCTTGGCCGCGCCGTTCTAGGGGCGAAGGTGGGAAGAGATGCCGGAGCTGGGATCACCAGCTCCGCCGACGAAAAGATCTTGGAGCTGGAAGATAAGCCAGCCGGTGCTGTGAGGCGAGCTGGATCCGAGAACTACGCAAGGCAGGAGCGGCGGTTGTAGAGCCCCCAGCCTTGGCATGGTCGGGCATGGAGTGAGAGGGCTGGCGCCTCTGCGGCACCGTTTTCGGGTTTGACGTCTGAACGGCACTCACCGCCTCCTTACCCCAAAACCAATCTCAGTTGTTTTGTTTAGGGCCCCCCAATACCTCCTGTCAGTACCTCCTCAGTACCTCCTGTCACAGCCAAGGTAGGTCAAGCAGGAAGCCGGTGAAAACTAGGGTACCTGCTTGACTGCCTTTTAATTAATTAGTTTATTTCTAGTGGGACATTTTAAATAAAAGCTTTTCCCCATCACCCTTTCCTGGTAGGCTGCTTGTTTATTGAGCAGATACAGCTAGACACTCTGGGATCGCCTCTGTCTTTTCTATAGTGGTTTCATTGGAGTTTATTCCTTAGTCTGAATTGTGTTTAGGATTGTAGGAAAATGGGAGCTTTGCTAGATCTGTGTGTTCATTTTACAGCATCTCTGTATCGTTGATGCACTGTGAATAGAGGTGATAAAGGGTCACAGAATTAATTCTGCATGAAGATGTGCTCTTTTTTACATCCACATTGCAAAATAAGATGACCAAAGTCTTTATGTCTGGGATGATCCTGTTAGAAGCATCCATAATTTTCCTAGGCCTGGAAAAATACCCGAGTTATATTATTAATACCAAATAAAGTCTGTTTATATCATAGTAGGAGGACAGCACCCAGGTGACATGGGATGACTTAAAAACAAAAATATGAAAAGTAAATAGGTTTGCATTTGAATTAGAGAATACTTTCTTATCTATATATTACTAAAACCAGGGGTGGGTTCCTCCCGGTTCGGACCAGATCACCCAAAGCGGTAGTGACCCGCTGGTGACATCACTGTCGGTGCCGTTCTGTGCGTGCCACCATCTTTTTTTGGGGGGGGGGGTTGTGCGAATTTTTCCCCTTCTGCAGCTTGAAAAAGGGCCCGCCTGCCCGCGGGTGAATTCTGACCTTTATTTCTTCACCCAAAGCACAGCTGATGAGCTCCTCAGCTGTGTTTCAGGCTAATTTCTGCTTCTGAGCATGCGCGGAAGCCAAATCGCACGAGGGGAAACGTCACGATGCGAACCGGTAGTGAAGGTAAGTGGAACCCACCCCTGACTAACACTCTTGTCATGATGTTTACCTAGGTGAAATGGTGCATCATATGGCAACAGTTTTTGAGTCATGTTACTACAAATGGGCTAACTTATATGAAGTGTTCCAAATCTGTGTCCTGAGAGAGTGAAATTAAAGACATTATGACTGCTTTAGTGCAACTGGCTGTTGCTGGGCTGCTGCTGCAGTCACCTGATCTTCATTTTCAACATTCGGTTACAGTTTCCCAGCCAGTTTCACAATCCCCTGCTCCAGTTCCCTCACCCAGCAGCAGCCACTTACCTACTTGGGAAGGGAGAGGAGGGGAGGGAGGGAGGAAAGAAGGGAGATTTTTGATATGCCCTGCCAGCTTCCCACAAGCAAACTTAATGGGAAAGCTGGCAGGAAGTTGGAAGTCGTTTCTCTTCCTACTGCCTTTTTGGCCAATTGTCATTCTATTTCTCTGTTTAGGTAAAGAGATGTCTCTGTAATGATGACCCAACAGGGCACAGGTTGTCTAGTTGTTAAGAAAACAACTTGGAGATTTGAGCTCAAACAGATCAGTCTGTAATCAAAATAAGAGATAGTGGAAATTATCCCTCTATCCAAAGGAGAATAGCTTCTAGCCTGCTACATTGCAGGTATTTGAGAAAGAGAAATAAGAATGTCAACCTCAGTTTAAATAAAATTGCATTTGATGTAAAACAGTCACTGAAAAATGTAATGTATGGCATTATTTATATATAAGATAAGAAATAATCATTCCTAAAGCTGAACAGTGATCCAACGTCTTTCTCATGGTAAAGCAGTGTTTCTTAATCTTAGCAACTTTAAGGTATGTGGACTTCAATTCCTAGAATTCCCCAGCCAGTATGTTGAATTGAAGTCCGCATATCTTAAAGTTACTAAGGTAGAGAACCTCTGCTATAGATGGTAAAGATGAGCTTGACAGAGATAAGCCAAATCTAGCCCAGAGCATGCAGCACAAACAGACTTGCAACATTCTGGTACTAAGGCCAATATCATAAAGAAGCTTTAACCTGTAGTTTCAGCTTTCAGTTGAAGTTACTTTCTTGGTCTGGTATACATAGTGGGATTATATTTTGCTAGCCTCACTATGCTTTATTCCCTTACCCCTTATACTGGTATCTCAGCTATTTCCTCTTTCT
Organism: Diadophis punctatus similis; assembly: GCA_023053685.1. Classification (NCBI taxonomy): domain Eukaryota; kingdom Metazoa; phylum Chordata; class Lepidosauria; order Squamata; family Dipsadidae; genus Diadophis; species Diadophis punctatus. Next base: position 63,927,928 of record JALIGW010000004.1, read on the forward strand.
CTCAGATTACTTTGCACTCCTCGCATCGCCCTGGGAATACAGCTGGCTTATCTCCATCAATATCATCTTTTTTACTTTTCACTCTTGATGATGATGATGATGATGATGATGATATCCATTCAGTCATGTCCATCTCTTAATGATTCTATGGGCCAGATCTCTCCATGTCTTCTGATCTTGCACTACTTTTTTGAGTTGTTCTGTGCTCTGGCTGGTGTCAGCTTTGATGGTGTCCAGCCACCTTGTTCTTTGACTGCATGGTTGCCTTTTACATCTGCAGTCTTGCCACCAGGGGTGAAATTCAGCAGGTTCTGACAGGTTCTGGAGAACCAGTAGCAGAAATTTTGAGTAGTTCGGAGAACTGGCAAATACCACCTCTTGCTGGCCCCAGAGTGGGGTGGGAATGGAGATTTTGCAGTATCCTTCCCCTGCCACGCCCACCAAGCCACGCCCACAGAACCAGTAGGGGAAAATGTTGAATTTCACCCCTGCTTGCCACCAGTTAAGACCAAGCATGTCTTAGTGTAACATAGGGCTCCAGGTATTATGGTAAACTGTAGTTTATGGCTTCCTTTGATTTGCAAACCAACTTAATCAACTTTACTAATAATTTAAAAAGTCATTGACTTATCCTTGTCAGAAAATTAATCAAGGAAAAAATATACCAACAGCAAAGTATTTTCAGATGACCCAGAAGTTCAGAAAATTGGCTGGCAAAGAAAAAAAAACTAAGATGCTGGTAAGGGCATATCAGAGAAATAGCTTTTTATTCTGTTTTGCAAACAAAAGTGCAAAATCTCAATCTTTTTCTCAGCATGATGGTGCTGTAACTGGAGAAAATTTAAATGCAGAGATTTTGCATCTTGTAGAAGGGTGAAAGGTCCAGGAGCCACACATCAGAAAAAAAATTGCTGACAGATCTTTTTCAGTAAGTTACCCAAGCAGAGCTCATTGGCCTTTATGAGTTGAATGACAGGTGGAGCTTTTCCCTGAATAAAAATGAAATATCAAGACATATTTAGGGTAAGAGAGCATTTGGTGTTTAAAAAGTAAAACCATGTCCTATTTCATTGAACTTGTCAATGGCAAAAGACAAAATATTCTTAGAATTTAAAGGCCAATTTTCATATATATATACCAAAGTAAGATACACCAAGCTCAACCACACCAACTCCCAGATAAGTAGAAAGATCACTGGTGGATTGGCACTTCCAACTAACAAAAGAAAGCAAAACAACCTAGGAAGAAAATGGAATAATGTGATTTTTCTGGATAGATTCACACTGATTATCAGTTGATTGGTTCTTAAGTTCTTCTAAACTGCTGAAAATGCCCTAACTGTATTAACTGATTTCTTGGGGGGGGGGGGTGTTTATTGAGATATTTAAGTAGTACTATTTCCCTTATTTATTTATTTATTTTTAGTTTTAAGCATATAACAGCACTCAGGAATTGTAATTCAGAGAATGAAAAAAACCTCATGGCCTTGATAATGTTAATAAAATTGCAAACTCAGCATCTTAATTGAAAAAGTTAGAAATTCATGTTATGTGAATTTGGGAAATAAGTTTTCAGTTGATTCTAAAGTATCATGATTAGTACAGTTGGACTTCCCTATAAGGATACCTGAACTGGAGATAGCCACATTTATAGGCAATAGGTAGTTTTGGAATTTTATTTCACAAAATGGTTTCTTGTCAGAGGCTAGCCTATTTTCGAGAACCGAAGGACAGAGTCAGAAATCACGGCTTCTCAGAGAGCAACTGGTGAGTTTATTTTCAGGAGCCTTCTTAATCTGCCTAAATTTCTCTGTGGGAGCTCCATCTCTCTGGAACCAACTTCCCCCGGAGATCCGGACTATCCCCACCCTGCTGGCCTTCCGTAAAGCCGTTAAAACATGGCTCTTCCTGCAGGTGGGGTGAAATAGAGATCAACCTCCCATGTATGAATGATGGTTTGTTTTAATTTTTGTACTCATTTTAACTGTTATTATTGTTTTTTATAAATTGTTCTTTTCTTGCGTTGTACGCCGCACTGAGTCCCGCGGGAGTTGGGCGGCCTATAAGAACGCATAAATAAATAAATAAATAAATAAATAAATAAATAAATAAATAAATAAATAAATAAATAAATAAATAAATAAATAAATTAAATAATTAATAAATAAATAAATAAATAAATAAATAAATAAATAAAATGCTTCCTATAGCCTTACCTTGATTTTTTTCTCCCCTGTTTATACAGGTGCACTTTTAAGCAAAGCACTGGACAATACTCAATCACCATTTTTATTTCCTATGAATGCCTATGTGGCATATTTATGAGCATTCTCATATTCAATTTAGGTGGTTAGCTTGAGAAATGTGAAAGGAAAAGACTATCAATGAATCCCTTTGGGGGTTGTCCAAATCAGGAAGTACATTAAACATGACCTGCAAGGTCCCTTCCAACTCTGTTAAAGCTAAAAAAGATTAGAAGACAGCCTACATTATCAGAATATTGCGAATCTTCTGTACCTATTCTTCCGCATTGAGTCAGGAATTGGCCAGCATGAATCTCTTCCCAATGCTACCTTCTTTCCCAGAGATCAAGGAATGCTTTCACACTTTTTGGTTTTTTTTTAATGGCTTTTGAATATTGTTCTCAAGGTCGTCACCATGGCTCCCTATGCAGACTACAAGAGCTGCAAGTACAGAGGTTTTCCCCTGAACCACAGTGAATGGCAGCAGGGAGTGTGTAGCTGATGAGGTTACATTGCAATCAGTGACATCACTGACAGCTTTATATATTAAATGATTACTTTGCTACTGCAACTGGAGGTCATGGGATGGTCTCTGATCGTCCCTGCTACCATTCCATTTGTCCAAATAGATTGAAACACCTGTGCACAGTACGGCTGGCCTAACCTCTTCTGCTAGAGACACTGTCCTCTCCCCACCTCTCTACGAAAGGGAAATAGGCAGTTGCTTATGCTGCAAATAGGATTGCATCTTCACTGAAATCAATATTTATTACAGTCATAGACCAGCAGGAGGCAACGAGGTATAGTTATTATAAGAAATGTAAAAAATATAATAGATACAAAGCATTGCAAAGTTGTATATAAAAGCCATATAATTCTCTGAACTAAGAAACTGAAAGAGACATAAAAGATATGCAAGATAAAAAAGTGAGACACTAAAAGGAATTTAGAATAGAATAGAGCCTGAAGGGACCTTGGGGGTCTTCTATCCAACCCCTTGCTCAAGCAGGAAACTCTATACCAGTGTTGGCGAACTTTTTCGGCACCGAGTGCCGAAACGGGAGCATGCACACGCACGAGTGCCGGAAACCAGTTCCTTGTCACGCATGCGCACGCCGGAAAGCTGAGCTTCTGGTTTATGGCATGCGCATGCACGCCGGTCACCTGGTCTTCTGATTTCTGGTGCGCATGCGTGTGCGAAGACCAGCTGGCTGGCGCCCATGTGCGTGCCGGAAACCAGAAGCTCAACTTACCGCTTCCCCCTTGCGCGCCAGGGATCTGCTCTTCTGGTTTCTGGTGCTCCCGTCCATGCAAAAACCACCTGGCTGGCGCGCCAGAACCTGGAAAAGCAACGGGCGACAGCTGACGTGCCTGGAGAGATGGCTCCGCGTGCCACTTCTGGCACGCGTGCCATAGATTCGCCATCATGGCTCTATACCATTTCAGACAGCTGGCTGTCCGTTTTTTTCTTAAAAACCTCCAGCGATGAAGCACCACAACTCCTGAAGGCAAGCTGTTCCACTGGTTAATTGTCTTCACTGTTAGTGTCACTTACAGACACTGTAAGTATCTCCTTAATTCCAGGTTGCCTCTCTCCTTGATTAGTTTCCATCCATTGTTTCTTGTCCTGCCCTCTGGTGCCTTGGAGAATAAGTTGACCCTCTCTTCTTTGTGGCTTTTTTTTTGGTGGCTTTGTAGGGGTTTGGGAACATTAGGTACAGGGTAGCATTAAAGAATTCCATCCATCTCTAGTATGTGAGAGGTTATATTTATTAGGTTACAGAAGGCTCCAGTATGGCAAGCTAGTTTCCCACTGAATCTAGTTCATGATGGATAAACCATCATCTGATGGATTTTGAATGTTGCTGCCCAGAACCTGGCAGTGCTAAAGTTTGTGTCAGGAAGCAATAGAGAAAATTTAAAAATGTCCCATGTGTCCTGGATGTTTATCTAATAATGGTAGAATGAGACTCGGGTTAATCAGAGGTGGGTTCCTACCGGTTCGGACCGGTTCTATAGAACCGTTAGTAACTTGGCGGCCTGGGTCGCTGGAATCGACAGCGACCCAGGCCTGCCACGCCCCTGAGCCGGTTCTCTCGGTGGTGCCATAGGCGCCACCATCTTGTTTTTTGCTTCTGCGCATGCACAGAAGCTTTTTTTAGTACTGCATGTGTGTGTGCAAAGCATGCGCATGGTGCACAACACGTACCCGCCCATCCCTGGGGTTAATGTCTTGGTAGCACAATGCTTGGAGGTGTGCGTCTCTGTTTTTTATGTGTGTCTGGAGTCACAAAGGCATTGCTGCTTCAAATAAAGAGCATTCTTGTAATTTATCCTTAAGATCAACTGAGAGGGGGAAGGTTCCAATAATGAAATCTTGCCAAGGGATATGTCCATCCAGTAGTTAGGAGTCAAGTCTTATTCAAAAGTACATATGCACAAGTCCAGGAATGTCAAACTCGATTTCATTGAGGACGGCATCAGGGTTGTGTTTGAGCTTGGGGGGCCAGGGTGGGCGTGGGCAGGGTGGGCATGGCCAGCTTGACGTCACTAATGTTGGGGGCAGCCCGAGTGCTCTGCCAGCAAAAATGGGCTCCTGAACTCTGTTTTCTCTGGCAGAGGCACCGCTGGCCGGTCCTTTGCTGTTTCCAGGGCATGTTCTGTCCCAGCTGCCGAACCAAGGAAGATAGCACAAACCGCGTTCAAACAAATCTTGTTTTAATATTTACAAACTACTAATTAACTTTCTTAGTAGTCGTTTTTAAAGTCAATGAAATGGTAAATCAGTCTTTTCAGTGCAACTGCTGTTAAGAATCCTTCTTAACAGCTGGCGATAGTCCAAGCAACAAGAACCCAAAGTCTGTCTGATAATAGGAGATAAGCCACTCAATCTTACTGTGTTGGCAAAATGCCCAGAAGCAATTTGCAGGAAACTGGATGACTTTCAAACACGAGCCAAACAGGAGTTTTGCAATCAAAGACCAACGTGGAATGAACGGAGTTGTTTCCTGCAAATTGGCCAGTCCTTTTCCTCACTAAAATAGGCTATGGGAGTGGCCAATTATCTCCAGCCTTACTCCCGAGTAGTCCTTCTCCTGAGGAGCAATTCCTGCCTTTTGGCAGCTCTGCGCTCGCGCTTATTGAGAACAGGCTCCTCCTCCTCCTCCTCTTCTTCTGCCCTCATGACCGTCTCTGGAGGTTCTGAAGGCCCTGGCTGAATCCCTGCCTCTGGCACCAAGTCTTCTCCAACCTCCTCACTGTCCAATGCTTCGGATGCCAGCTGCAGAGGCCTCTGGTGAATCACCACACCAGCCTCATCTCTGTTGGAATCAGCTATCAGCTGCACAGGCCGCTGGCGGGCCACAACAGGGCAGCCCCGTGGGCCAGATCTAAGCAACCCACGGGCCGGATCCAGCCCTCAGACCTTGAGTTTAATACCCCTGCACTAGTCCATCTAGAAGCTCACCAGAGTCTGGGCTTAAATGAATAGACCATTATTACTACTTGAGTTACAACATCCTGATATACAGTAGTTGAAATTTAAGAAGGGTAATTTATACTTTTGAATCATGGCCTTAAAAATATACAGAAAATGCTAGTTGGTATTAAATTCTGGTGTAATAACAAGTCTTTTCTAAGCATTTATGTTTGGCAGCCAAACCAAATGATCATTTTTAGCATTCAAATCATTCTCTTTGGACAGCAGTATTTGTAGATTTAATAGACCCATTCTCTTCTATTCCTTTATCCCTGTCTCCTTTTTGTTTATCACTAAGAGTTTTCTGGCCATATCTTCTTCTATAAATCCCAGATCTGCTTTTAAATTTCATGGTAGAATTTCTCAAAGAGCCTTGTTGGAATTTCAGTTATGAGAAAACTGCTTAGCAAGGATCTCCAATATAATAATTTTCCTGTCCTGTGTACATCCTTTCTATCCTATGATGACTCTTAGTTTTCATTCAATATCTGATAGGAATAATGGTTGCAATATCTTCTGTTTCATTTTGGTGTTTCATAGACTGTGGTTTGAGCACAAGTTATCCATTGCTGATAGGAAATATATTCATGATAATCCTATTAAGAATTTATCTAAATAAAATTATTTACCCATCTTAATGCTATTCTGTTGTGACTGGGCTGTTGTTTTTTTGTGCCCTTCATTCTTAGACTAGTATCTCACTATTAAAAATGGTTATCTCTAGACGTTTGAGAACATCTGTTTATGTCAGATGTGAACAAACAGACCAGTGGTGGGTTCCTACCCGTGCGGCCCACTCTACAGTACCAGGAGTGGCCAGCAGATGGTGCTATTTGAGCGCGGCCGCACCGGTGCCAACTTTTTGGGCTTTTTTGCTTCTGCACATGCGCGGAAGCAAAATCTCAGCAAAATCTTGCGAGGGGACGTGCGTGCACGTGCAATTTCAGTGAGATTTTGCTTTCATGCATGTGTGGAAACAAAATCTCGGCGAAATCGCGCACATGTGCGCGTCCCCTCATGAGATTTCGCAGGGGGCCTGCGTGCATAGCGAGCGTGCGCATGCACCAAACATGTCTATGTGCACGCAGAGCTCAGGTAGTGAGGTAAGAGAGCAACCCGCCCCTGAAACAGACCCATATTTGCAGAGTTCAAGCTTACTACTTTATTATGTTCTGCCTATAATATAGGAATCTCTACAGTCTGCAGCCTACTCCTAGGTACAAATAGATAAGGTTTCAAGGAAATTGGCGGTGGGGTGGGGTGGGGGTGGCCCTAGCCCTTTTGCAATTGCCCAGTAACTCCAGGCTAGCTCCTCACTTGATCCCTCTTCCCTATCGGGTTAGTGCTCCCAATAATTTAAAATTTATATCTAAACCATTCTAAAATTTTAAAAAAATATTCTCATAGGATACAGCTCTATATTGTAGCAATTGTAGCTCCAAAGCCATGTAGTCCTTGCCTGAGATGATGGCTTTTAGTTCCTTCTTTTTAAAATAGATAATTGTGTAACTAGGATGCTAATTTTATAATTTCTGCTGGCAGTTTTGGACACACATCATCAATTAGATTGTCCTCTTTAAGAAAACAGTTCTTAGTCATCGCATCTCAACATGCATAAATCTTTGCAGTAGCACAGGACATGAATTTTAAGGTGTTTTCTTTTATTTTTTTGAACCCTTGTGGTACAGTGGTTAGACTGCAGTATTGCAGGGTAACTGCCCACAGTCTGAAGTTCAATCCTGACAGGTTCAATGTTCACTCAGTCTTCCATCCTTTCGAGGTTGGCAAAATGAAGACCCAGATTATTGGTAATACACTGATGTTGTAAACCACCCAGAGAGCACTGTAAAGCATTATGGGGTAGCATATGTCTCTTGCAATTGCTATTTTTTTACTCAATAGACTCAATCACTTTAAAAATATAGCAGTATAATATATTTTAAAATGCTGGTTATTCTTGTAGTTTCATCTGTTGTTGAGACTTAGAAAAATTTCTGAAATGTAATCTTGCAAGATTAACATTGTACATAGTAATTAAACCAACAAGTAATTGATCCCTGGGAGGTGAGAAATACCAAATGGTTTAAATATTATTTTAGATTTCTAGGGATTAAAGCCATATGTGGCAATAGTAGAGTCGTAAGAAGAAGAACAGGGAGATTTATATAAGCACCCCTTTCTGCTGCAAAATTATTGTTGTTAATATTCCAAAACCCAGACAGCAGATACATGCATACACATACACATACAAAACCTTATTATATTTCACACATGGATACCCATTCATCAGTTGCACCTCTTGAAGCAAATAGCAGCTCACGGAAGCTTGCGAATTTAAACGTTTCAATCAAATTTCTCCTGATTTTAGAATACATAAAAGGATGTTATAAGGATGAAAATATTCATTGTGCAAAAGCAGTAGTAAGAGGGATGATTCATATTTCCAGAGCTTTTTATTTGGATGCATTCTATCGCCATGCTGTAGCTCTGAGATCAATCAACCTGGTTTCAGCAGAATAAGGCAGGGAAGGTCTGCTAGCTTCCTTTGGAAATGGAATGCAGTCATTCCCCTTTGACCTCAGTCCATGCTTTCAGCTTTTCAGGATTCTCATTACTGACACATTATCCTCCAGTGTAGTCTTTTTCAAATTCGGAAACTTTAAGATGCTCATTGGGGAATTCTGAGTGTTGAAGGCCACACATCTTAAAGTTTCCAAGTTTGAAAAATGCTAATGTCACCAATCAAAAGACTGTTTCTTTGCTATTGATGCAAAAAGAGGTTAGGTAACTAAAAGGCTATACAATTCAGGTTGTCCTCGACTTACAACCATTAGAAATTATAACTGGACTTTAAAAAGTGACTTATGCCCAATCCATGCATATGAATATAGCAGCATCCTACAGTTGGGTGATCAAAATTTGAGTTCTTGACAACAATGGTTGCAGCATTCTGGGGTCATGTGAGGACCATTTGTGATCTCCCCAACCAGCATCTGACAAGGAAAATCAACAAGGTCGCTTGGTCGCTTAATGACCAACGTGTTTCACTTAATAACTGATTTGGTTAATAATCCTAGCAAAAAAGGTTATAAAATTGGGCGCAACTCACTTTATAACTGCCTTACATAACAATGGATATTCTGGTCACAATTGTGGTTATTAGTCAAGAAGTACCTGTATAAGTAACTAATAGGAATCCTCCCTAAATTTATTTTAGCTGATATGAGCATCCTGATTGGCAAAGAAACTTCATCATATCTATTACATCAGCCCTCCCTAACATGCTTAGAAATCATAAGAAGATACTATCAATACAGTTTTTGGGGCTAAGAAAACTTACTTCTGACTGATCCAAAACTAGGCAAAATTAAGGCCATAACCTTTGATTAGTAGGTTATGCATGCCTGCCAACCACATTTAACACGCCATTCAATTTCCTTTATTGTATCACCATCCAGTGAGCTCCGTTGGCCAACGTTCATGTAATGCTCTATTACGTCTAGTTCTTCTCCAGCTATAATATTTTTCTTTCTTTGATGAATTTATTAAATATAACCTGGCTCTTTTTCAGGTTTATTTTTAAGTCAAATGGTTCTCCTGTCTCTCTCTCTCTCTCACACACACACACACCACATTTACTGTGTGTGTGTGTGTGTGTGTGTGTGTGTGTGTGTGTGTGTGTGTGTGTGTGTACTGTGTATACTGTCCCCTTTCTTCAAACATGTATAAACAATTTGGCTACTTAGCATCTTTTCTAGTACTTCAATTAAAAAAAGAAATTCTTCTTCCCTTATCAAATAAAGCAGAAGAAATATCTCCCCACTTATAAATCAATCTTTAAAGCTTTGTCATACAATCTTGGTCAAAAAGAAATTCCATTAACAGTGACCAAAAAATCATTTTAACCCTCATCTAACAGATTCTTTTTATAAACCTTTTCATTTTCTTGGTCCCACCTATTCCAAATCCGAAGTAAGAAGGCTTTCCAATTCACTCTCCTGATTTTTTTAGGCATATGTCCCCTTTAATTATTAAGACATCAATTGGTTTCATTTGTAAATGCATTTTAGCATTGTTTTCTATATCACTCTTATATTCTGACATTTTAAAATCAATTTTCAGATTCCACTTCTTTTTTTATATCATTTTTATAATCAGTTTTTTTGAATTCCAAATCCACATTCACATCAGTCTCAGTCCCTGTTTTATCCAATAAAATCTGTTGTATCATCTATATCCTCTGCTATAATATCAAACAGCTTCTGAGTAAATTGTTCCCAAACAACATTAATTTCTTCTGTAGTCAAACAGTGTTTCTCCATTTTAGTAATGGGTTTGTTGTTCTTTACAAGTAATCTTTTGTTCTTTCTGGGTCCCTGTAGCCAGACTTCCAGTCCCCTCTTATCATTTGTTTATTTTCTAATGAACAAAACTGTCCTATGGGAGGATTTTTTTGAAGATTTTTTTTAAGAGCCGAGGTGGTGCAGCGGTTAGAGACAGGTACTGCAGGCCACTTTAGCTGACACTGATCCTCAGGTCAGGGGTTCAGATCTCACCGGCTCAAGGTTGACTCAGCCTTCCATCCTTCCGAGGTAGGTAAAATGAGGACCCAGATTGTTGGGGGCAATATAAATATACATTGCTTACTGGTGTAAACCGCTTAGAGAGTACTTGCACTGTGAGGTGGTATATAAATCTCACAAAATAAATAAAATAAATAAATAAATTTCTTACAATTAATTTGAAAGACTTTCAATACTATTTTATAAATTTTTAAACATCCCATGGAAAACATTCTTTCAAGTCCATTTAGCCCATTAACCTTCCAGAATTAACTTTCTATTCCTCCTTTTGCTGTTTTCCAAAAATTAAAGCTTCTGTTATTAATACCTAAATTTATTTAGAGCTTCTTTCATCCAGAGTTGAAGGAAAATCTCCAGTGTAATAGAATACAGCTCGTCTTTCAGAAGATTCTTAACACCAAAGAAATCAATAATAAGCAACTTCTTAAAGTAAGTAAGAGAGGAAGTACTGTAGGTAGACCTAGTGTCTTTTTGAAAGGTGCCGAGTATAGCTAAACAACATACCAGTAGTGGGTTCTAAAATCCTTTACTACCGCTTTGCCCTCACGCGCTCGCACAACACTTCTGCACATGCGCAGAAGCTTCCAGGGCAGGTGGACGGAGCCTCCCGCCACCGGCACTACTGGTTCTAAAAACCAGTCCGAACTGGGAGCAACCCACCGCTGCAACATACAGTAATTTTTGCTCCATAAGATGCACTTCCCCCCACAAAAGTGGGTGGAAATGTCTCTGTGTCTCATGGAGCGAATATTGCGTCACAGACTGTGAAGTGTATTACCTCAGGGATCCCCAACGGTGGACCGGTGCTGGTCCTTCGGTGAAAGGCAGTTGGGCCACGGCTGCGGGGTCCTTTTACAGTGCTGAACCCCGCCTCTTCTGTCTTTGTCATTGCCCGCCTATTCTGTTTCTTCCACAGTGCAGGAGTCAATAGGCAGAGCTGGCACATGAGAGGACGCCTATTTGTGGTCCTCTCAGGCTCTGCCTGATATGTTTTTTTTCTCGTTCTCCTCCTCTACACCTAGGTGCATCTTATGGTCAGATGCGTCTTGTAGTGCGAAAAATACGGTAAATATTTTCCTTCCCTCCTTTGAACGGATGTAGTGAATAGGTGGAGCCCCAAAAGAGAGGGGAGGCATTCCAGAGGAATAAGAGGCATCTTAGCGCTGATATCATGTATGAGCGAAAGAGGATGAAGACAGACCCTCCCTAAAAGTATACTGTAGATGCAGATAATAGAATTCTCAGTCTGGCAAGATTTTGTTTATACGTGAGAAACAATAAAGAATTCAGCTCAGAGGAAACGCCATGTGTCACTCTTGGTTTGGGGCCTGATACCCCAGACTTCTCAGACCTGCTGTGGAACACTGCCTTGCAATCTCTTTGAAGGAAGAATCCTTGTCTTCTCCTTACTCTGGAGAGAAGTTCTGAAGAGTCAATCCCTTCAGTAGCTTATATTTCAGCCACCCAGTTGGCTCTGCAAAAAGCAAAGTCATGCTCCCTCCACCATTCTGCACCAGAAGCCCAATCAAAGAGAGGCAGTGATGATCTTGTCTGTGCATACTGTGATGCAAAAATTCTCTATAATACAGTTTTTGCATCATAGTATCTCTCTTCACAAGACCTTATTTCTTGTCCTATGAATCACTTCCAGTACAGTATTTATGAATCCTCCAAAGCAGAGGTCTTCAAACTTGGCAACTTTAAGACTGGTGGACTTCAACTCCCAGAATTCTCCAGCTAGCTATGCTGGCTGGAGAATTCTGGGAGTTGAAGTCCACCAGTCTTAAAGTTGCCAAGTTCGAAGACCTCTGCTCCAAAGTGTGGTGTCTAGAACTGGATGTAGTTCAATCAAAAGTGACAAAACAATTACTTTCCTTTAGGATCTATTTGACTTTTCAGGGAATTTTTTTTAAAGATTGGCTTTTATCCTTTTTATGTTGGAGATATAATAATTTGAAGGAGCTTTTTTTAATATGTTATAAGTGTGACTATCTTTAATTTGTTATTGTTATTTTATTAAAATATACTGTGTAATCTGAAAACTTTCAGTTTATGGAAAAGTTTGGATATACAGAGTTTGGACTGTTACCAAAAAAAAAAGGTATTGATGGAAGGGTTCTTCTATCTCAGACTCTCAGTGTTGGCTTAAAGAGATTTGTCCACTTTGAACTTTTGGATTTTTGAAGAAGAGAAAAGACAAATCAGTTTGGTCCTGTATAATTTAGTTTTATGATTTAAAAATTGAATCATAACATTGAAAGAATCGGAAAACATATTTTATATGCATGTATATATAACTATTAAATATTATATGCAGTTTTGAAATTTTATTCAGTTCTGTTTATTTCATTCTGTTCTTTTTTATTTTTGTTTTCTTTTTTTTCTGTTTCCCAAACTTTTCTTTTTCCCCTTTATCTTGTCTTCCAGTTATTTAACTATAAAGTTTTTTAAAAATCTCTTCACTATATAGCTTCTTTTGTACAATGGGATAGGTTTCTTTTGTAAATTGTATAGTTACTAATATTACGGTTAAATAAAGCAATATAGTTGCCTTGCTATTTAGCTATAATAAATAGTAAGATTAATTGTAGCATTTTTGAAGGTTAATAAAGTATATATAGTAAGAAAGAAAAGAAAAAACTGGATTCAAAAAGTCAGAGTCTTACAATTGTAAAATAGTATGATTACTGGTACTTACTATACTTTGGCAATTATGTTTCTGTTGATGCAGCCTAAATAATATTTACCTTCTTTGCACCAATGTAATTTTGGTTAATATCCAATTTTTTTCATAAGTACCATTATTCTGCATTTTAATTTTTGTTTCTTAAGTGAATAATTACACACTTGTCTCTGTTGAATTTATTTCTGTTTCTTTCGGCTCATATCGCTAATCTATCAAGGATATTTTTTTCTTTCTGTCTTCTAAGATAATTGTTAAGCTACACAAATTCTTTGATTGCATGTACAAGTCTGATGAGCATTTCTTTCACTTTTTCATTCAAGTCATTAATTAAAATATTGGAAAATAGAGCTCCCAAAGCTGACCCTCTCCAGTCTGACTAGAAACCACTGCTAAGTAGTCATTGAGGACTATTTTCAAATCAATTATGTATGAACTTAATTGTCATGTTGCCGATTCCATGCTTAACTAATGTGCTAACAAGCAAGCCACAGAATACTTGTCAAATCCTTCATCACAGTCAACATATATTATGTCTATTTCCCAGCTATTTAAGGAAGGCACCTAGTCAAGACATAAGATAAGGTCAATCTGGTAACATTATTCTACGGATGCTAACTTTTGTTAATTACCACATTGCATTCAAAATAATTACAGATGGGTGTCTTACAGTTTGCTAGTTTTTCCATTTTGCTACTTCTTGAAGATAGAAACATCGTGAGCCGTGGTGGCACAGTGGTTAGAATGCAGTATTGGATATTAATTCTGCTGACTGCCAGCAGCCTGATAGTTTGATTCTCACCGGCTCAAAGTTGACTCAGACGTCCATCCTTCCGAAGTTGGTAAAATGAAGACCCAGATTGTTGGGGGCAATATGCTGAGTCTGTAAACCACTTAGAGAGGGCTGTAAAACACTGTGAAGTCTAAGTGCTATTGCTATTGCTATCATGAGCTCAACATTTATCTTTTTCAGCAAAGAGTTACTATCTTCATTAAGCAGCTGATATGCTAATTCTTTCTTTTTATGTTAAACTTAATTAAATAATATGATTTTGTAACATCCTTCAGTAAATTTAGATCATCCTGAGTTTTCATGGCTGGAGCTGACACAATCTCTACAGCTAAGGGCTATGATCCTCCTTATATTCCTATCTGATTTATCTCCTAAGGCTGACACATATTGGTGTCTTCTACCATCTTCCATTTTTTTCCTTCATTGAAATTATTCACGGTTTTGTTTTTAGTATCTTCTTTTTTTTAGGAGTTTACACTCATCTTAAGTGCAACCGAACCCTACTTACAATTGTTCTGATTTTATTAAATTTTCAGATTCAGTTTTCTTAAAATTCTTACATAGTAACTTCCTCCAATTTCCTACTGTTTTCAGTTTCTCAACTAAGATTTCCCCACTGATTAATATCAAGTGAAGTGTACTTCATCCTTTTGCATTACCCTAGTTTTTGAAAGAGACAGTTAATAGCAAGATAAGTAAGAAATTTCTTGGCAGGACCGTGCTTAACAGAGCTTGTCTCATAACAGATGTTAAGATCATAAAAATTTGTGATTGCTACCATTGCATGCTTCTTGAAAGATCTGCAATTTATTTTTGGAAAGCATCATCCACATGGCTGCTGATAATAGACACCACTAATAAGGTAGCCTTTATTTGTTTCATTACAGATTTTAACCTAGATGTTTTCTATAACATTACCAAGTTCATTAGCATTTCTAAGTATGAATGGTTATTTTTATCATACATTGTAAGTCCTCCTTATCACTTCTATTCCTTTTGGCAGAGTTATATTCTTTAATAGTTATAGTCTAGAAATAGTCATTCCACCATTATCCCTATTGTAGTATATGTCTTTATGTACAAAGAGCTAGTTTATTTCCCATACTCTGGGTATTAATATGTGGACAATGAAGGCCATGCACTTGATGGGTCAAGTTTCTTTCTTCAGTGGTTTAAGACTAAGCAACACTTCTGTTTTCTATACCATATAAGTCTTTAAATCTGAAGTCCCAACTTCAAAGTGTTATTTCTGTTCTCCAGAAAGATCAGAATCGTCTTCCATACAACCATCTATGGAAGTGAAAAATGGATTTTGAATATAGAATAATATAGAAAGGGCATTGATACTTTTGAACTTTAGTGCTGAAGGAAACTGCTGAGAATACAATGGATAGTCAAGAAAACAATCCATTGTCATTTAGCAAATCAATCCAAAGTTCTTATTCAAGGCACAAATGACCATACTTTGCACACATGATGTGAAGACCAACCTCTCGAGAAAAGTCTGTAACATTAGATGAATGGGAGTTTGAGGCAGAAGGATACTGTTTTGAGTAGAAGGTTAATGCACTTGTTTCCTTTTGTACTAAGGATACTCCTCTGGGGATGGAGGATACTTGGTTTTAGGTTCAATCATTAGAAACACAGGTTTATTTGTTTGGAACAAAGACACAGACTGGATTCTACAGACAAAGCAGACCAATTTTATAACCAACATTTCGGGTCATATGAGGAAAGAAGAAGAAGAGAGGAAATAGATGATAAGAAACAAGATGAAGCATCAGGAGAGGGAAACACAGATCAAAAGGAAGGTGAAATAGAGCTAGAGGAAAGAGCAGAACGAAAAGGTGCAAGAATAAAAGAACAGAGAGAAATAAGAGCAACTAGAACAACAAGACCTATCTATAAGTAAAGCAATGGAAGAAGAAATAAAATTGTTGTCAATTAATATAAATGGCCTGAACTGACCTATGAAAAGGAAAAGGATTTTTAATAAATTAGGAAAACTAAAGCTAGATTTAATTTGTCTTCAAGAGGTCCACATCAAAAAACAACATAACAAATTATTGGAATATCCTAAAATTGGGAAACTATACTTTTCATTAGCACAGCAAAAGAAAAGGGGTGTAGCTTTATATATTAAAGAAACAATAAATGCTAGACAAATATTTGCAGATGAAGGTAGGAGAATTTTGATGGTGGAGATAATAATGAACTATAAACAGATACTCTTGACAGCAATATATGCACCAAACAACAAACAAGAAGATTTTTATGAAAAAACTTCATAAGAAAATACATAGAATTGGAATATGAAAATATCTGTGTGGTAGAAGGTTTTAATGCAATTGTAGATGCAGAACTTGATTATAAAAGCAGTAAAGTAGGCAAAAAAGCTAGAAAAACGCTTCCAAAGTCCTTCTTCAAAGTGGCAGAAGAAATAGGCATTCAAGATGTATGGAGAGAAATATATCCTGAGAAAAACCAATATTCATTTTACTCAAACAGACACAAGTCTTGGTCAAGAATGGATATGATATGGATGTCACTGGAGTTGAAATCAAATGTGCAAGAAATAGAATCAAGCATTTGGGCAGACCACAATCCAGTAAAAGTTAAGTGGAAAGGACAAAAGAGAAATTTGAGATGGAGGTTGAATCAATCAATATTAAAGGATAAAGAATTTATTCAAACTATGGAAAAAGAATTGAATTTCTTTTTTAAACAGAATAGGAAAGAAAAGACCAAAATGTATGGGATACTGTTAAGGCGTACATTAGGGGACTAGCTATAACAGGGGTAGGCAAAGTTGGCTCTTCTATGACTCATGGACTTCAACTCTCAGAATTTCTGAGCCAATCATGCTAGCTCAGGAATTCTGGGAGTTGAAGTCCATGAGTTATAGAAGAGCCAACTTTGCCTACCCCTGAGCTATAACTTATATCTGGAAGAAAAATAAGAAGAAACAAAACCAAAAGATATTAATAGATGAATATAAAAGATTAGAATTAGAACTACAGAAAGAACCACAACCCCCCCCCCAAAAAAAACCAAATGGAATTAACAAGACATAAATTGAACTTAAGGATAAAGAAGAATTGGCACAAAAAATTCAAAGTGCTAAACAGAATTTCTTTGAAAATGCAAATAAACCAAGAAGATGGTTGGCATATAAATTGAAAAAGGAGAAAGAAAATAAACTGATATATCGATTGGTAGATGAGAAAGGAACTTATTATCAAAACAATGACAAAAAAATAATAATTCAAGATTATTATGAAAAGTTGTATGACAAGGAGAAATTTCCAGAAGATAGAATAAAACAATATTTGGAAAAAGCTGAATTACCTAAAGTACCTGAGACAGTGAAAGCTATGTTAAATGAACGAATAACAATGATGGAATTAACAGAAGCGATCAAGAGGCAAAAGAGTAACAAAACACCAGGATCAGATGGGCTACCGGCAGAACTTTATAAATATCTACAAGATACTTTAAGCCCATCAATATTGGAAGTCTATAATAAAGTACTGTTAGAAGCGAAGGTACCAAACTCGTGGATGGAAGCAAATATTACTCTTATACCAAAAGAAGATTCAGATTTAATGCATATAAAAAAAACTATAGGCCTATATCTTTACTGAATGCTGATTATAAAATATACGCTTCAATAATAGCAGAGAGATTAAAAAGATTTTTGAATGAATTCATACATACATTCAGATCAGAACAGATTTCTGCCTAAGACAAATTAAAAACAATATGAGAATTTAATTTTTTAATTTAATTTAATTTAATTAAAAGTTCTTATAGGCTGCCCAATCCCATAGGACTTAAGAATGATCTTAAACACACTGGAGTACTATGAAGCACATCCTGGAAAACGAATGGCGTTGATTTTCCTAGATGTGCAGAAAGCATTTGATAACGTAAATTGGCAATTTATGTTATTACAACTAAAAGCTATGGATTTTGGTGACAGATTCATTAATATGATTAAGGCAATATACCACAAGCAAATGGCAAAAGTGATGGTAAATGGAGATATGACGCAGAACTTTAATTTAAAAAGGCACAAGACAAGGATGTCCACTATCCCCTTTTCTATTTATATTGATATTGGAAGTGTTAAATGGAAATTTTAGACAAGACATAGAAATAAAAGGCATGGAAATAAAAAAGGAAAAATATAAGCTACAGGCGTGTGCAGATTATTTGGTTTTTATTCTGGAAGATTCACAAGTTAATGAAGAGGATAGATATTCAGATAGTTAAGAAAGTAAAATATTTAGGAATTCAACTAACGGCAAGATGTGTAACCATTAAAGAAGATAATTACTACAAACTGACTCAACATATTAAAACAGACTTGGAGAAGTGGAAAAACCTACAACTGTCATTGACAGGAAGAATAGCTACTATAAAAATGAATATCTTGCCAAGACTATTATATTTATTTCAAACAATCCTGATAAAGCTGGGGAAAAATACTTTGAAGAATTAAATAAAATAATACTAAGATATATTTGGCAAGAAAAAAAAGTAAGGATAAGTTTGAAAATGCTGCAAGATTCTAAAAACAGAGGAGGTTTTGGGCTGCCAAATTGGGAGTTGTATTATCAGGCCTCAGTACTTACATGGGTGAAAGAATGAATTGGTTTGAGGCGCAAAAGATTATTGACTTTGGATATGATGATCTCCAATTGGGTTGGCTTGCCTTTTTATGGTATGGGAAAATAAAATACAGAGTTACTTCCAAAGACATTATATTAGAAATGCATTATTATCAGTATGGGTAAAAATTGAAGAACAACACTATTTGAAAATAACAGTCTGGCTCGCCACAATGGAGGCACTGACCCATCCAAATGGAAAAAATTACAAGATACAAAGACATTTTGATTGAAAAGGGATTTGAATTAAAACTAAACAAAAACTGAGTAGTCAAGGGATTGACATAGCATGCTGGCCACAAATGCAGATACAATCTCGATATGAGAAAGATGCTAAAATGTATGGTTTTTATAAAGAATTAACAGAATTAGATCAGATATCAACAGGGACGGATGAAAAACTAATAAAGAAATTATATAGTTATCTACTAAGTATTAAAATGGAAGATGAGCAAGTAAAGGAGATAATGATAGTATGGGCTAAAAACTTTGGTTATACAATAGAGCTAGATAAATGGCAGAAATTGTGGGATAGGATAGGAATTATAAATTAACGATGTCAACTGCATATAAAGAAAAATTTTATAAAATGTTTTATAGATGGCATTTTCCACCCTCAAGGTTGGCAAAGATGTTTAAGGATATGTCTGCTAAATGCTGGAAATGTCATCAGATACCTGCTTCGTATTATCATATGTGGTGGACATGCCCCAAAGAAAAAAAAATATTGGACAAAAATATATACATGGTTGTAAAAAATGATAAAGCAACATATTGATTTAAAGCCAGAAATATTTTTGTTAGGTATTTTACTGGATATGTATCAGCGGCAGGTTGCTCCTTTACCGGTGCCGCTGCGCTGCGCTGTGCTGCGTATGCATCTCCACGCTTTGGGCACGCGCGCGCTCATGACGCACACACACCCCCTCGCACGATTTTGCTTCTGTGCATGCGCAGAAGCAAAATCTCACCAAAATCTCTCTCACGTGCACATCTCCTCACGAGATTTTAGCACGATTTTGCTTCTGCGCATGCGCAGAAGCAAAATCGGCCAAAAATTAATGGAAAAAATGGCGACGCGCATGGTGGACCGGCAGAGAGGGCCCCGGAGTAGTCGCGCGCAAATTGAGCAATCGGCCGTTCCCTACCGGAGCTGCACACTGGGCAGCTCCGGCAGGAACCCACCTCTGATATGTATAATAAGGGGAATACATATTTGACCCTACATGTTTTAACTGCAGCCAGAATCACATTTGCACAACAATGGAAAAGTGAAGGGATCTGCAGATGAAAATGTGATTTAAAAATATTAGAATGTGCAGAAATGAATAGATTAACACTTACAATTAAGAAAAGGAACAAACTGAATACTTTTTGACATGGGATTTATTTTATCAATGGTTCGCTAACAAAAACAGAAGTTAGAAACATGGAAATATGAGAAAAGGACCAATGAAACAAGGGAGATTTTTTTAAGTGGATAAGCAAATATTATTATTATCTGTATTATTATAGAATTAATATCAATGTTATGAACATTATTGTAAACATTTTGATTATTTCCTAAAACTATTTGTACCCAGACAACACACTGTTTAACTGAAAATGGAATTTTTATATGTTATAAAATAAAAAAACTTTATGAAAAAAACACAAACAAACATGGGTTTGTGGTGGATATTTAGATTAAGGTGGGACTTGTCCATCTCATTTAAAGGTTGTAACTGTCATACACTATTCAGAAAAGTGTCAGAGAGACTATAGCAATTATGATTTACATTTGTACCAATAATTGAACAGTCTTGGAAATCAAATTTAGGACACCAGTAGCTAACTGAAATCCAAGGAGCAGTTATCTTGGAAGAAGATTAAGCTATCAGGTCCAGAGAATCTGTCTAAGTGTCCTATGGAAGCCTTAGGGCAATACCTGAAGGAAACAGAAGGGAAAGCAGTCACAGATTTGTAGGCTGTAACCTGCTTGTTCTGAATCTTCCAATAGAAGCAAAAGCAGTCATAATGTGGTCTCTAAGAGAACAAAAGGCTCACCAATATAAAACTTCTTGCATATACAGTAAATTACATCAGTGGTACAGAGCTACTTGCCTGAAGGTTCTGAAGCCAGGAACGCCAGGACATCCAGCTTCACTGAGTCAGCCTTATCTTTCAAATATCCTCTAAGGGAGTTTAGAAATAGGATAGATCAGAGGTCTTCAAACTTGGCAACTTTAAGACTTTGTGGACTTCAACTCCCAGAATTCTCTAGCCAGATAGCTGGCTGGAGAATTCTAGGAGTTGAAGTCCACAAGTCTTAAAGTTGCCAAGTTTGAGGACCTCTGGTATAGATGGTTGGTTGGTTGGTTGGTTGGTTGGTTGGTTGGTTGGTTGGTTGGTTGGTTGGTTGGTTGGTTGGTTGGTTGGTTGGTAGACAGACAGACAGACAGACAGACAGACAGACAGACAGACAGACAGACAGACAGATAGATAGATGATAGAGTCTCCTCTCCAGCCTCAGAATTAGAAGTCTATAATCTCCAGCATAATGTTTGTGGAGATTCTCATAGTTGTCCCAAAGATCCTTTTTCAAAAGGCAATTGGCTGTTTTTTCCCCCCTGGGGAAGAAGAACAAAACAGGGAGAGTGCTTATGACCAGATGACTGCAAAGAAATACAATCCTTCCATTCCCCACCATCACCACCACCATCTGGTCAGAACCTATCCTTCCAGCACCCTCTCCCCCCCCCCCATCACAATTGATGAAACTTCTTGGATGAGAAGTGAAATGTTTTGTTGTTCTTCAGGGAAAAAGCAGTCCAGTTGGTTTTTGACAAAGCACTTTTGAGAGATCTCCAGCATAGACTCCTGGAATCCCAGAGCATACTTGACAACCAGAAGACCTGTGAGCACAAAAGGTGTTATTGGTAAGATTGGCAATTTAATGCTGTCCTTTGAAATCCAGTTGTGAGCTATTGCTCTGTTCCTGATACTTGTAGGCAAAGCAAATGAAATCTCTGAGCCCAACTTTTATATCTGCAATGTAAATAATTGGGCAATCATCCCAATCTCTTAGCAACTGTCTTTATAAAGGAATTGGTTTCTTTTGGTTCACATAGGCTGAATATGGTACAGATATTCCACCTGTCTTACTGCGTAAAGAAATATCTGCAAATCCAATATTTATAAAGTGGACTTTCAGCGAGTACATTATATGGAGTTCTGTTATCCCTGCCAATTTTCTGTTCTCTATAAAAGAGCTTTCAGGTGCTTTCTGTCACAGACATTGGCCCAGTAAAATGTTACCACTGTGTTTTTTGTGCTTTTAGCATTTTAAAAATGTTTCTTTAATACTAAGTAGAATTGGGTTGTTGTTTTCAAAATACATCATTTCTGCTTTGAGTTAGTGGTGAAAAGTATGGCCTTGAATTTCAATCCAGACTGAAACTCCCCTATATATAGGTCTTGTGGAAATTAATGAGAAACAAAATCAACAAAGTCAAGTAGGTGGAATGTATATTATGTCAATGCAATCAACACATGGAGAACACATTGAAATATTTCTCCTTCCCTCAGGAGCAAAAGTTCATTGCCACCAACTGCTATCTGGGATGATGATCACAAGAGAGAAAGCTCCACCTGATTCAAAAATCTATATCATTATAGTTAATCTTAGTAAGATTTGTATCCTGAAAGGAGCTAAGCCAGTGGTTCTCAACCTGTGGTCCATGGACCGCTGGGGGGTTGCAATGTCACAGGGGGTCTGTGAAGGCTTGAAGAAAAAATTATTATTTAAATCTTGAGTTAAATCTTGTGGGTCCATGGCCATGGTCTGTGGCCACAAAAGGTATTTAAAGGGGGTCCACAATGAAGAAAAGATTGAAAACCACTATGCGAAACTATGGGATCGGGGTGGCACAGAGCCTTAATGACCCTAGACATGCTGAGCAATTGCCAGCATTCCAGTGGTTTGAGTCCAGCTCCACAGGATGGGGTAAGCACCTGTCTCTTGTCCCTTGCTCCTGCCCATCTAGCAGTTTGAAGCATTGTTTGTGAGTAATTAGGTACCGCCATTTTGGTGGTGTGAGAATGCTGGCTATGTCCTGCACAGGGAACTGTGCAGCTTCCGGCCCATACCCTCTCATCTTTCTTGGTGACCTCAATCTACCTCTTATTAATTGGATCCTAAATGAATGTACAACTGAACCCATACATACAACCCTGTTCAATGCTGTAACTAATCTGGGACTGGATCAACTAGTAACTAACAACACTAGACTCAACAACTGCCTTGATCTCATCTTCTGCAACAGTTCAAACTCAATTTATGGACTACAAATAAAAGAACCCTTTTCCAACAGTGACCACAGCATGATTGACTTTTATTTAAATATACGTCCTTACAAAAATCATCATAATGATGGGATCCCCAGTTATAATTTTAAAAAAGCCAACTATTATCTCATAGACACTGACCTCTCATCTCTTGATTGGCAAATGATATTCACTGGCTGTAATACTGCTGAAGACCATTAAAACAATTTTTTGCTTGGAAGTCAAAAGAGTCATTAAACTATACGTACCACTAATAACCCCCAAAACCAGAAAAAAACAAATTGCCCATAACAATAAGGAAGCTCCAATCCCCAAAAAATCTGTTTGGCAAAAAAACAAAACTGGCTACATTGCCAACTTTAAAAGCCACTATAAAAACTTATGCCACCAAATAAAGACCAAATGCACCAATTATCATATCAAACAAGAGGAAAACCTTCTGTGCATGAAATCCACCCGTGCCTTCTACAATTTTGTAAACAACAAACTTAAAGACTCGAGATCCATCCCACCCCTAAAAGGACCTAACAATAAAGACTGTAATGATGAAACTGTTAAAGCCAACCTCTTTAACACATTCTTCGGCTCAGTCTTTGTAAACAGCAACAACTCATGCCCAGTATTTCCTAGTCAAACCACAAATAATGACAATGATCTAATACATATGATTTTACAGAAGACAACATTGAAAAGGCATTACGCAGTCTAAAACCATTTCTACCTATTGGACCTGATGGACCATGTGCCTACTTCTTAAAAAACTTTCCACTGCCTTAGCAGAACCTCTGAGCATAATCTTTGAAAAATCTTTCAGGGCCAGCTCCTTGCCCAACCTATGGTCACTAGTCACGGTCATCCCTATCTTCAAAAAGGGTGACCTCAGCCTAGTTGAAAATTACAGACCAATCTCTTTATGTTGCGTCACCTGCAAAGTTATGGGATCAATCAATAACCAATCCTAAGTGGCCAACCTCCACTTAGAGACAAACAACCTACTCTCTAACAAACAATTTGGTTTCAGGAAAAATTTATTCTGTAATCTGTAAAAACATATGGACTACACAACTCGATCAGGGCAAATAGACGCAATTTACATAGACTTCTGTAAAGCCTTTGATTCAGTGGTACAAGACAAAGTACTTCTAAAATTAAAATCTTATGGCATTTTGCATAAGTGGATAATTGCGTTCCTGTCAAACAGGAAACAAGTAGTCAAAATAGGGAGCGCTCTATCAAATCCTGTACCTGTTAACAGCGGTGTCCCCCAAGGCAGCGTTTTAGGGCCAACATGCTTTATACTTTACACGAATGACCTTTGCAATCATATTAAAAGCAACTGCGTTCTCTTCGCTGATGATGTAAAACTATTCAACACCACCAACAATGCTGCTACCCTTCAAAAAGATCTTGACTATGTATCGGAATGGACAAACAAGTGGCAACTTCAAATCTCAACTAACAAAAGCTCAGTCTTACATATTGGCAAAAAAACCCAGAACATAAAATAGATGATCATGACCTTGTAGACCAGTGGTGGCCAACCTTAAGCATACTATCCACCAAATTTTTTCGCAGACGAGTTCAGATCCGCCATTTATTATTTATTTATTTTTTTGGTCATTTTTTCAGGGTCCACTTTTTTCAGATCAACCAAACATTACAGGAATTTACTGACCAGCTTGTTGTCTAGCATCATGGATTGAGAGAGAATGACTGGCCCAAGGTCAACCAGCTATCTTTCATGGCTCAAATGGGCTAGAATTCAACCAGTCTCCTGGTTTCTACCCCGGTGCTTTAACCATTAGAACAAACTGGGTCTCCCATTTGATCCATTTTGAAATTGTCTACAAACAGTATTTGTTTAATATGGAAATCTGGACTTGGAAAAACAAGTGTCCTCCAAAAGTCTACAATGCAGATTTTACCACCACATTTCTGCCCACCATGGGCAAAACGTCCTGAAATAAATATTCTAAGAGGAAGCATTCATACCACTACTTGCATCCAGTTCTTTCCAGGCACACGACTGATCTCAGGTTTGGGAAAAGAAAAAAAAATCAACCAAAAGCCCTTTCTAGATTGGGAAAGAATGTGGGAGGGAGATAGCCCCATGTAAGTGCTCTCCATTGAAACTAAAGAAATCAGAAGGAGAATGAGAGCGAGACTTCCCCCCTTCCTTTCCTTTCCTTTCCTTTCCTTTCCTTTCCTTTCCTTTCCTTTCCTTTCCTTTCCTTTCCTCCTTCCATCCTTATTCAAGGATTTCTCCCTTGGATCACAGCCTAGGCAGGCCCCCGATCAGATTTGCTGAAGCAAGGGCTGGAAAGAGCAGCTGGCAGCAGCAATCTGATGAAGAAACAAAGGAATGCCCTGCCGGTTCTGGGATCCCAGGTAAACACGCCTGCTTTATTATGGAGATGAGAGGAGCAGATGATTTGTGATTGGAAAACGGAGAGGGAGAAGCGGAGTTGGGGGAAGTCGGGGGGGAGCGGTCGAAGCGAGCTGGTGCTTATCTGTCATCTGGCTTCTCTGTGTGCTAGCTGAGCCACATGACCGCCCTTTCTTATTCTAATCAGCACATGCCTTGGTTTCCCAAGACGTCATGCAACCGCCACCGCAACATCCTGACATTAAAGGGCAACTATGGTGGCGTATTTGCAAGCGGCCCTTCTCTGAAGCTTGCTCTGCTGCAATGGTTGGCTGGTGTAAATGGATCTCACTCCAGACGCGGTAGATTGAGCGGCACATGAGCGGCGGGGCCGGCGCTAGTGACTGACTACTTCCTCCTCTACTATGCTCTTCTATGACTCGTGGACTTCAACTTCCAGAATTCCTGAGCATGATTGGCTCAGGAATTCTGGGAGTTGAAGTCCACAAGTCATAGAAGAGCCAACTTTGTCGCTTCATTTTGTCACTGCCAGAGTTTGACTTCAAACTGCGCGCGCTCTCCAGAATTATGCAGGAAGAAGGGGATCGGAAAATAAGGTCAGAATCACTTTCACTCGCTAAATTTTAGCAAGCGAAAGTGATTTCAACCTTCTTATTGTCCGATCCCCTTCTTCCTGCATAATAAGCGTCAGCCTTTTCTGTCCGTTGGATGATTGCAATGCGCCACTTGCAATCATCCAATGCGCCACGGTTTGGCCACCCCTGTTGTAGACGATCCTCACTTTGTTAAGGATCTTGGAGTACTCATCTCTAATTAAGTGCCAGAGTAACAACATTGCCAAAAAGGCATTAAGAGTGGTTAACCTAATCTTGCATAGCTTCTTCTCTGGTAATATTGTACTTTTAACTAGAGCATATAAAACATTTGCTAGACCAATTCTCGAATACAGCTCATCTGTCTGGAACCCACACTACATATCGGACATTAATACAATTGAGAATGTCCAGAGATATTTCACGAGAAATACGCCGCCTTCGATCTGACCTAAGTGTAACACATAAAATTATCTGCTACAATGTCCTACCTGTCAATGACTACTTCAGCTTCAACCGCAACAATACATGAGCACACAATAGATACAAACTTAACGTAAACCGCTCCAAAGCTGATTGCAGAAAATACGACTTCATCAACAGAGTGGTCAATGCCTGGAATGCACTACCTGACACTGTGGTTTCTTCCCCAAACCCCCAAAACTTTAACCTTAGACTGTCTACCATTGACCTCACCCCATTCCTAAGAGGTCTGTAAGGGGCGTGCATAAGCGCACCAACGTGCCTACCGTCCCTGTCCTAATGTCCCCATGTATTCGTAACCATCTCATGTATTCATAACCATGTTTATACATTTTATGTATTCACAATCATGTTTATACTTTTTCTGTAATCTTATATATGCTTGACTAAATAAATAAATAAAAATAAATAAAATAAAATAAACTGGATCTCTCCTGACATGATCGGTGGAGAATTGGTGGAGGACAGCCCCAGAAAAGCCAACTTCCTCTGAGAATGTTGCAGGCTAGCCAGCAGTTCACCCTCTTAAGGTGCACCAGTGCAATAAATGGACTAGCGACTGTCAGTTGCCAGGACTTCTATTGTGTACATAACATTGTAGTTCCCCTGGCCTTGTATGGCATACGTTAAATAAATAATAAGGGGCTATGCAAGTAATTGCAGGAAATGTATTCAAATAATGCTATGTTTGTTTGGTCTTAATGTATTGTTCTTGTTCAGTTCCTGGTCCTGATGCATGGCAACTTTATCTTAAAGCAGAGCAATGTAAAGAAAAAAAATGCAGTTATGGTTCTTCCTCTCCAACTAAAGGAAGGAAAGCAAGGACCATTTAAAATATTACCCAAAAAAGTAGGATTGTGTATGACTAAACACATACATCTAAAAGAAGCAACTTTATATTTACCGTAAGTAGTTTTCTTACAGAACCTCTGTTGCTATTGAGGAATTTTAAGTTCAATTTTTTTTCTACTTGTTAGATATAGAGATTGTGAATGGAAGTCAATTTTGTCTGGTTTAAAGTCCAGTTCAGTTTCTATCGAGAGTCTTATCATATTCCTTAGCACCTGCCACATTTGCTTCCACATTTGATTTTAACAATGTATATGCATTATTTTAATTCAGACCTGGGCATATTTACGGGCTCCAGGCCACATCCGGACCTTTGACTGTTCCTGTCTGTCCCACAAGAGCTTAATTGGAAATTAGAAATCAAATGTAAATAAGCATGCCACAGGGGACAGGAGAAGAAGCAAGACGGATCCAGCTCTGCACAGTTGCCCTGCGCTCCTTCTGTCGGCTGGCAGCTGCAGGAAAGCTAAGAGAGAAAGCATTTTTCTGCATATGTGCAGCACTTTCCCCTTGCCTGGAGCAACCTGGGGGGTTGAGCTGATGGAGTTTGAGGACAAATCAGGTTACATTGCTCTATGACCTATAGCAGTGATGGCGAATCTTTTTTCCCTCGGGTGCCGAAAGTACATGCGCGTGCACTATCACGCATGCACGAGTGCCCATACCAATAATTCAAAGCCTGGGGAGGACAAAAACGGCCTCTCCCGCCCCCCAGAGGCCCTCTGGAGGCCGGAAATGGCCCATTTCCCAACTTCTGGTGAGCCCTCCCCATGCTCCAGAGGCTTCCTTGGAGCCTGGGGAGGGCAAAAACACCCTCACCCATCCCCCCGGAGGCCCTCCAGAAGCCAAAACGCCGTCCCAGAGCCTCCATGTGAGCCAAAAATCAGCTGGCTGGCACGTACATGCGTGCTGGAGCTGAGCTAGGCAACAGCTTGCGTGCCGGCAGATATGGCTCTGCGTGCCACCTGTGGCACGCGTGCCATAGGTTCGCCATCACTGACCTATAGCTTCAAGGAAAAGGCAAGAATCAGCCACATCCTACAGGCCCAAAATCCAGGGTTTCCAAAGCAGACAGGCCAAAAATGGCCAATTGGAGACCAGCAGGTGACAAATGTCATTGCAGACAGACCCAGCATCTGATTGATGCTGGTAGCTGCAGCCTGGCTTGCTTGTTCCCTGTTTTTTTTCTGATAATCAGATTAGCAGCAGGTGAGGTATGCATGTGATTACCAATATGGATTTTGCTTTTACTTGAGATGTATATTATCCTTTTTTTCTATGAATAATTATGCCTTTTCCAAAACGATGCCCGCAGAAGCAAACTCTGTGGTATTCCTGTAATGCACGGTGTTATAAATTGGATACACAGTGTGAAATTGCCTGTTCACTTCTAATTTTTAAACATTTATTTTATCATAGGGCAGGAGAGATACATACAGAGTTTTATTATTTTTTACTCGTTCTACTCTTTTATTTTCTCTCTTTCCCCCAAACAGTAAAAATTAAATTAATCCGGATAATACTTGCACTTAGCAGTTCTTGCAGTTTGTTTTTAAAATGTGCTATCAATAGATCCCTTTTTTTTGTCGTCCCTTTTTTCTTGTACCCTTATAAAATTTGATAGCATTTTGATTTTGAAGCCTTAACAGAGAGTAATATCCTAATGCTCTGTTCACCAGTTATTAGGACACTTCAGATTTCCAGTTGTGTGTATGTGTAGGAGAGAGGCATAAGAGTATTTATTTCTCTTTTTAAAATACCAGGGTTGGCAAAAAGATATTTCATTGGATTTGTTGGTTCATTTGTTTTTCTCTAACATAAGAAGCTGTGAAGCCTGGAATGCAGGGGTGGGTTCTACTTACCTTTGCTACCAGTTCGCTCATGCGTGTGCCCCCATCGCTCCCAGGTTAAACTCATCTGCACATGTGCAGGAGGTTTTACGCATGCGCAGAGGGTTATTTTATCGTAAATTTGGCTCCGGTGGACAGATTTCAAGCCAGAGGACCGGTTCGGTGGGGTGTCCAGCCGGCCATCGCTGCCGGTTCGGCGAGCGGAGGAAAATTCCCGCTACCGGTTCTAGAGAACCAGTCCGAACCGGCCTCTGCTGTAATGGCATCCATATGTGAGCAAAGGGTTTGCTTCCTTTTGTTCTTAAATTCCAGTTATTTTGAGGGGAAAAGGACACCCCCCTCGCTTTTGCCTATTGTGATCTGTGCATCTTGCATCTCTTGTAGATCAGCTTGTCTTACACCAAGTCAGAATCACTGAACCATGCATCCTTTTGTATTCTGACTGGCAGCAGTTATTCAAGTTTCCAATCATGGTTTTAGTTACATTTGAAATGCTGGAAAGTCAAACTGGGACTGACTGTACTCAAAGCATATGTTTTACCAAAGGGCCAAACTTCAGTACTGCTCTCTATTCACCTCAGCTTCCAGAGTGATTAACAATTGCATATATTTTGTTTTTCTCAGATTTCAATCATGGTTGGATTTTTGCCAGGGACTGCTGAGCATTTTGATGTTAGATCATTTAAACTTTCGGACTGTACTTATTATTTTAAAGAGTAGGCAAGTTTGGCAGTGCTTTACTGTAAATATTTTATTATTCAAAAATTGTTGGGTTTTGTGTCTGTTTTAAAGGCCTACAATTAATTGCTTGGAACTACTAATTTTCTGCTTGGCTGGCAACATGCTAATATGGAAAATGTTTTCCAAAGCAAAGGTCTTTTCATGTTTTAATATTTGACTTGGATATAAATATGCAACTAAGAACACAATTAACATGGCTTTGTTATATTCTTTACAAGGCTTAACAGGCATTCAGTAGCTAACCAATTATGTTTAACAGGTTTATATCAGGTTCAATTAGATTAAACGTTTTAAAAATAATTTCAATTTTGTGGTTTATAAGACTGAGGAAATATGGCTATATAATATATTTGGAATTATACAATGTATGTAAATTAATATTAATTACATGGTCAGAGATATATGCATTGCCTATCTGTATCAAAATGTTGTGAAAATTATTTAAATTGCATTTGCCTGTATCCTAAATTACAAGTATAATTTAATCAATTCACCTCATTGGCAGCTTCTCACTCTCTATGAATAAGGGCACCAATCTGCTGTCAGTCAAAAGTCAATCCAGTTCTCCCTTTCCCCTTGCTAGACTTAGTGTCTAAATAATAAACATATTCAGATCCTGCAGGTCCAAATCCATAAATCCCATTTAAGGCTGAGTTTCTGCATCAGTAAGCTTTACAAAGATGGACAGTACTGTATCTGTGGGCTCCACTATGACCCCCCGCAACCGCTTCCTTGAACCCACCAAGTTTAATAAATTTCCCTGTTTCTGTACCAAAGTAGAAGAAATATTCATATTTAAAGATTTATGCACCAAATATGAATAACAGAACTGGAAAGGTCTAGGGAACAACATTCCCTAACTTTTCACATGCTGGCTGGCTGATTATAGATATATTACTCAGAATAGATCACCTCACACCAATATTCCCTCCCTTGCTGCCTACTGTAGACAGTCAGCACACACCCACTCTCCTACAGAATGAAATATTTTGGGGAATATTAAAAAGGCAGGATAGAATATTTCCTCTAAAGGAGAAATGGAAAAAAATCTTAAGGAAGGCAGAAACCAGCACCAGTCTCCCTGCTCCAAGCAGAAACTAAAGAAATGCAGATTTGGTAATCCATTCAGAAACACTGGGTCAGACAGAAACTCCAGATAAGCAATTAGGCAAGACAAGATTACCTCAGACAAATACCTAGGATTTGCATTTCCCCTTTTGCCTATAGAGCCAGCCATGATCCCATAGACAACAGCCATTCAAATATTAAAGGACATGTTCTTGCACAGGAATAGGAATCTCAAATACAAAACCCAAAGAAGGCATAAAAACCCACCCACCCTCAACTCCATTTTGTCAGCTGTCCCAGAACTGCATACGGTGTGTGTGTTGGTTCTGTTCGCCAATAAACAGAATCTTTCTTTCCAATCAGCCTCCATTTTATTCCCAGCTTGGGACTGGAACTGGATTTTTTCTTCCTACACTACCACTCTCCCTGCTCAATTTAAACATCTTTTTAAAATTACTGAATGATAAATCCTTTCCAGAGCAAATTTAAAACAAAATATACTATAGATCTGGAGAAGCTATGTTACAGATCTATAGACCAAAGGTGCCTTCCATCCTCTGTTGCCTGATTTAGCTTACAGTAGCTTCTTATAAGGAAAATATTCCAATAATTCTTGCTCCAAACTTCAGCTGTACTTCTGATGCTTGCATAACACACTAGTGCTCAATAAAAGCAAGCTTTTACTGTAGTTCTTCTGAACTTTCAATGATAGTCATGCTGTCCCAAATCATTCACAAAACCAAATGCTAGTAAAAACATACCGTATATGAAGTCAGAGTACTGCAGGCTCTAAGGGCCTTTCTCCACAAGAGTTTTTTCTGAATCCTTCAGTTAACCGAAAACTCTGTACACATGAAATGTGCTATCTCCATTGCTGATCCTGCCTCTAGAACAGGTTTTTTTTTTCAAACTGTTGCATAGAAGTCAAGGGTTCTACAAGAACTTGATGGGCTTCTATAAGAATCAAAGCGGAAAACCTTATTTGAATACATTAGAAAGACAGGGCTTGTCAGCTGACATTCAGAAGTCAAACACCTCCCAGGGGGTATTTCAACTCATGACACTTCATAGCATTGGCTCTTGATCAAAAATTCCAGAAAATACATTTTTTTTAAAAAAAATTAATAGATCCTACAGCCTCAAAAAGTAAAAACAAAACTGATCTAGAACCTTTGTTCCAGGTCACATTAATGTAGTTACAGATAGTCCTAGACTTGCAATCACAATTGGGAGTAGAACTTCTGGTGCTAATCAGAATGGTGTTAAATGAGCATCACATCACTGCAGCCAAAAGACAGTGTCTTAGTTTCTAAGTGAATCACACAATCATTACGAAAATCTACCTTTCCCCATTAACTTTGCTTGTCTAAAAAACGGCTGGGAAGGTGACAAATGGCAATCACATTACCTTGGGACACTGCAATCATCATAAATATATGCCTGTGGAGAGCACCTGCAATCAGGTTACTTCAGGGACACTGCAATAACCTTAAGTGCAAGGACCAGTGGATTGTAAGTGACTTTATTCAGCACCGTTGTAAGTTTGAACGATTGCTAAACTAACGGTCGTAAATCAAGGATTACAGGTAGTCCTCAACTTAAGAGTTCATTTAGTGACCATTCAAAATTACAACAGCACTGAAAAAAGTGACGTATGACCATTTTTCACACTTATAACCATTGCGGCATCTCTATGGTCACATGATCAAAATTCAGAGGTTTGGCAATTGACTCATATTTATGACGGTTGCACTGTCCCGGGGTCATGTGATCACCTTTTGTAACCGTCTGACAAGCAAAGTCAATGGGAAGTCAGATTCACTTAACAACCATGTTACTAACTTAATAGCTGCAGTGGTTCACTTAACAACTGTGGCAAGAAAGGTTGTAAAATGGAGCACACTCACTCAATTAGCCTCAATTAGCAATATAAATTTTGGGCTCAATTCTGGTTGTAAGTTGAGGACTACCTGTACTTCATTTCCCTCCTTACAAGATTTTCTACTTCTTGAAACTAGCTAGGGATGCTGTTAAAATGAAAGGGTGAAATGCTCCTTCTTTAACACCATATACTGTATAAGTAAGGATCAATCATGGCTCAGGGTTCAAAGGAAGGCAACATCATGGGGACACAGCTGAAAAAAAGATGTGACCAAAGAATGTTTGTACTGTAATTAGATACAACTAGGGAAAGACTCCAAATAGATCGAACACAAGTATTTTCCCAGTGCCTGCGCAAGAACAGTATGATTTGGCTTAGATATTAAATCTCAATGAAGTTTACTACAGTGAAAGTGTCCTGTGGGATTTTGAATCTTGATCATTCAAAAGGGCTGATTTTAAGAAAAGTCAGGCTTGTCAGACTTTCCTGGTAATAGAGAAAAGGATAAATAGGGAAAACGAGACCTGTTGTAAGATAGGATCAAGGGGTTTCCAAACTCAGTAATGGTGGCTTTTTCGGGATTTTCTTTTTAAAAAAAAAGCCTCTCCAGATGAGCTTGAAAACTTCCGAGCTTGCTTAGGGAGGGAGCAGTTGGGCAAGCGTTCCCCCCCCTGCTGAAAACTCGGCTTCTGCTCATGTGCAGAAGCAAAAACAAGCAAAAAAAACCCTGAAAACAAGCTGGTGGCACATGTGTAGTGCCGGAAACTTGGCTTCTGCGCATGCACAGAAGAAAAAAACCCAGGAAAAAAAAGATGGCGGCGCCCACGGACCGGCACCAACCGATTCGGTTCGGTGATGTCATTGTGACATCACCAGTGGGTTGCTACCAGTTTGGGCTAACCAGTCCAAACCGGGAGGAACCCACCCCTGCATGCATTGAATTACAGGCTCTTGATTAATTTTAGCTTGAGTAATGCTTTGAATTATTGTGCTTGATCATCTCCTACACCATCCCATGGATTTCCTAACAAACAGGAGTGTCACTGAATTGTTCATAGGAATGTGTAAATAATCTATGCAATTTGGGCTGCATTACACTACATTTGTTAGCACTTGTCAGTGTTCATAATTTCATTTCCTTTTCCCATTAATGGAAGCCACGGGGCATTCAAATTTCAGATGGATTTGGGTCTGAGCCACAATGATTAACATATCACTTTCTCTGTACATCTCAGCTACTTGATCCAACCATGCCACATTAAGCCTTTATTCATTATAAACATAACATACACTTAATCAGCATGGATTTGATGATTAGAATCCATTCATGCAAGGAGCGAATTCATAAAGGATAAAGAATAAAATATGACTCCAGCAGGGGGGAAACGCACATACTCATACTCAGATAATCTAATCAGGGCCATATGGCCTCATTATTTGCTTCATGCCTTCCCGCTGTTAGGCCCCATGCTACTTAAAGTTCTGATTTCCTCTCCACTAAGCTGCCCCTTACTTAAGGTTACGACTCTCTCAGTGGTCACTTCTCATTTTAATAGTTTTCCTCCCTTACTGGTGTCTGCCTGTCCTAATGTTTCTAGTAGTATCTAAGATACAATTAGAATCTTGCTTTTTAACACATATTATTTCAGTCTGCTTCATAAAGAAGCAGTCTGCTTTAAGAGCCGAGGTGGCGCAGCAGTTAGAGGCAGGTACTGCACGCCACTTTAGCTGACTGTGATCCCCAGGTCAGCGGTTCAAATCTCACCGGCTCAAGGTTGACTCAGCCTTCCATCCTTCCGAGGTAGGTAAAATGAGGACCCAGATTGTTGGGGGCAATATAAATATATACATTGCTTAATGGTGTAAACCGCTTAGAGAGCGCTTGCACTGTGAGGCGGTATATAAATCTCACAAATAAATAAATAAATAAATAAATAAATAAATAAATAAACAGTACCTACCTCCCATCCAGCCCTTGTTAATCTTATTAGTGGCCTTTGAATATTATTGTGAATTTTGTTTCTTTGCCCTGACTGATTTTCCCTCGCCATCCATAATATGCTTCTGTTGTCATTCAGAGAGAAGAAAATACCTGAGTGGGTGTGCTTGGATTTGGGGATGCTGCGCCACCTCAGTCTGATTCAATACACCTACCGAAAATAAACATTTCTGATTGCACTGTTGGCATAACGGCACATACTACAGTGACACATGCAGACACACAAAGCATTTCTGTGTTTCCTTAAAAAATGTGCAAATGTATATAGACAGAACAGATGTTTATTGTCAACTTGGGAGTTCAGGTTCTTATACTGTTTGATAAAGAAAATAATCCCAACTCTGGCATGATCCTGCTTTGTAGAGATATAGAATCATAGAATACAACGGTTGGAAAATAATTGGAGATCATCTAGTGCAGAAATCCACTTCTCCAGCATTTTTGAAAGAAAGCCATCCAACCTAGAATGCAGTACTCCTTGAGCCAAGGATGCTAAAGTTAGAAAGAAAGAAAGAAAGAAAGAAAGAAAGAAAGAAAGAAAGAAAGAAAGAAAGAAAGAAAGAAAGAAAGAAAGAAAGAAAGAAAGAAAGGAAAGAAAAGAAAGAGGCAGTGTGATTAGAAAATAAAATCTTGTGCTTGTCATATGAAGAAAGCTTTTCACATGGTGTCATAAATTGAAGCTGCCTAAAACTACAGTGCAGACACTTTTCTGCTGCATTTTAAAGAAGTTATGCTATAGTTTTTTTTAAAAAAAGCACAGCTGAGACAGAAATAAATGGCCCCAGTATATGAACACAGATTACAGCATGGAGTCACACAGAGTCAGTTTTGGAGTAGTGCAAAGCTGCTGTGTGGAAGGGCCTTATTTGAAGAAGGTAGAAACATGATAAAAGTGGAAATAATGGCCATGGTAGAAGAAAGAAAGAAAATTGACTGATTGTTTATATACTTCTGGATTCCAATAATATTCAGAAACTTTGTTTTATGAGTTTCACAGTCTCCGGGGAGCTTTACAAAGCATAGAATCCATAGAATTCACTAGAACAGCTGTGTCCCTATTTGCAAAGCTTCACAACAGACTGTTTTCTAAGGTGTTCAAAACAAAACAATTCATATTGTCAAAACCCTTTCATAATTAGACAGTTGGTATCAGAAATGGTTCAAAGCCATTTGAATGGCATGGAAAGAAGGAATCTGTTGATCTGCTATCAAAAACCAACAAGCCTGGATTACTTCTCTTTTCTCCCTGTATTTTTTTCCTAAATTGATAATGATAAAAAAAAATACCCAGAACTTCAGGAAGCAAATGACATAGAAAAATTGCATAAGAGTCTCAGGTAAGACAAATTAAGAGGCAAAATCTTTATTGTAATTTCAGATGTTTTGTTTTTAGTGGATATTATAAAAGTATAATGAAGCCATTATTAAGAAGATTAATACTTGAACTTAGGGCCTGATGCAAAACTAATAACATCAGTGAATGATTCCCCTTTGGTTGTTTAGAATTAGATAGATTGATCTGGCCCATTAATTTATGAAGGAAATTACTGCAGAGAATTGGGAGACAGGAAAGCTCCCCCTCCATGCCTCTATTGCTGTTTGTTTAAATTAAACAGTTATTGGCTAATTTAACTTGTGCTATGCTAAGATTGCCTACAGTCATCAGAATTGATTATTACTTTGCACTGTGCATTAATCTCTCGGTCAAAAGGGAAGAAGAGACATTTTTAAAAAGAGAGATTTAGTCATGAACAGCCTTTGTTAAGTTCTATTTTCAGCAGTCCAATCTGATTTGAAAGTTCTTATATCAGTAACCATTGTCAACTGTAATATTTCAACACCTTCTGAAGCCTCGATGAAATGGAATTATATTATCGCTTTAAAAAAATAGATTTCATTGTGGAAGTTATGAACTGGTAATTTTGTGTGCCTGTACACTAAAAAGAGACTTATCTTGCCAAATTATACCTTAGTGCACAAGAGAAACCTTTCCCCCCTTTTTCATTATACCCAACAAGAATAGATGTGGAGTTATGCCTCATTGGTGTCCCTTATATTTGATTTCCCCCAATTTGTAGCTATAAGTTCCATTAATTAAATAATATTATTGAATCTGCAATGTTATTTATATTTGTCTCTCTGTTTGATAGATTGAGTAAAATCTGAAAGGGTGAAGATTTATTTTATCAGTCCTTTTTAAATAATGTCACCATGTGTCTTAGTGAAAAAAAATTATGAACAAATGATTCTGGCGCAATGGAAAGTAGCAAACTTTCATGAATTCTGGGCCATCTCTGGGATGCAAAATTAAATAAATCCTTTGTTGGAAATTAATTCATTGCATTCTTTTTTCTTTTCTTTTTTTAAAGTCACAGATAATAAGTTAGGATATTCAATATACTGTATATAAATACAACACAGTACTAAAATCAGGAATCCAAATGTTTATGGTTGACTTTGGAGTAGACCTAAGGAAAGATCAAATCAAGAATGCAAAGAAAATGTTCTCTTTTCCTTTTTTCTCCTCTTAGTTTTTATAGCAAAGGTATTATTGTGTAGTAGGCTTCAGCAGGCAAGAAATAGACCATAATAGATTCAACAACATTTATTGATTGAAAACTGGAACTGAGGAACTGCAGGCAAATCCCTGTAATTTATACTCTGGGCCCACAGGGCCTTAACCAATCATAATACTTGAAAAAGCCTGCCCAAATATGAACGTTCTAAGTTTCCCTCCAAAACAGTTGGAGTTAACAGTTAGGGTCATCTAAAGGTTAGTTTCACTTTAGCAGGGCTTAACACACACACACACACACACACACACACACACACACACACACACACACATATATACATACACACACACATAACAGGTATGTAAGTTAAACATACCTCCTGGCTGTACCTAATATATTTTGTCCCCATTTCCTTTTTGGTCTATATCCTCAGAATGCCTCTGAATGACTTGGATGCATAGTTAAGTCAATTAATATCAGTTTCAAATGAATAGTATTGCGCTTAGGGGATTGCCATTCTTCATGTTTGGCTAGGATGAAATTACGCCACACAACTCCAAACATACATATTCCAGAATCCTTTTATTTATTTGTTTTACAGAGTACATGATGATACTTACTTCAAATATCTAAGAAACTTATAGGCATGGCAGGAGTCAATTAAGATATTTCAGAGAGTTGATCAGTATCATTTACATTTCTTTTTGCATTCCCCAGGAATAATGTACAGTATATCTCAGGATATCCTCCTAGATCTTTAAATATAACATGATGTTTAAAGATGGATAAATGTTATCACTGAATAGGCTAAGAGCTGAGAAGAGAGGAAAGATGCATCACTGCCTAGGAGTATGTCCTTTTTCTAAAGGGTCTGAAAATATAGTTTGGCTTATGTTAACTGCCAATAGGTGCTACAAAGAACCCCACACTCATCACAGAAGGGACTAGTTCATGAAACAACACCTTATGGATCACTCAGTGGACTCATTTTTAAACATGCACCTTTGAGTCACCCAAATGAAGTAAATACTCCATGGAGGTCTTCTAGATGAAGGCAACTCTAGTTTTGGTTCAAAATAAACTTCAACCGCCTACTAATTGTATAATGTCATTCAGTGGTGGGTTCTGAATTAGTTTGCCACTGGTTCGTGCATCCGACGCTTCTGTGCATGCGGGTGGGCGGAGCCTCCCGCCGCCGCTACCGGTTCTAAGAACCGGTCTGAACCGGGAGCAACCCACCACTGATGTCATTACTGCAGGGTTATAATTGTAAACTATTTTACTATCTATGTTTACCAGTTGTATTGTACCAGAGACATGGAAATGGTGCTTTAAAGCAATAAGAGGTGCACGTTAAATAGTAAGATATCACTGCCTTCTTGGGAGGGACCTGATTTCCAGCAAAATTATAGGCATTAGGAGTTTGGAAAATGACTAACTTTTCAATCAAAGTGAAAAAGAAACATTGAAAAGCTAACAGTGTATTATCTGACAGAGGAGCATATTTGTAGCTCAGGGTTAAAATGAGAGTTCTTCATGAACTTGATTGTTTTCTTGTAGACATTTCATTACCTAAACTAGGTAACATTATCAATGCACTGATGATGCTACCTAGTTTGCAAGAAAGATCTGCCCAAAAACAACAACCAAGCTCAGAGAGCATCAAGGACCCTACAGTGTATTCTTTTTTATTTCTGTGAAGGGGAAAAGAAATGTGTTTCTTTGTGTTTGGGCTCAGATATAAGGGCAGTATGAGGCTCTCAGTTACTGACTAAAAGTGAGCACTAATTGGCTGACTCATCTCTGTGCATAACTAGTGGCCAGGGAGAGCAAGCTACTAGTTTCCCTCTAGTCTTATAAACTTAAACTCCTCCTTTTGCTAATAATTTTTTTTATTTTTTTTTATTTTTTTGTTTGTCAAACATGTACAAGATAGCAGGTATTTGTATAAACATAACATAAGCAAAGTAAGTACAGATAAATGAGGACAATAGGACAGTAAGACAGGGACGGTAGGCACATTGGTGCACTTATGCACACCCCTTACAGACCTCTTAGGAATGGGGTGAGATTGACTGTAGACAGACTAAGTTTTGGGGGTTTGGGGAAGAAACCACAGAGTCAGGTAGTGCATTCCAGGCATTGATCACTCTGTTGCTGAAGTCGTATTTTCTGCTGTCGAGTTTGGAGCGGTTTACATTAAGTTTGTATCTATTGTGTGCTCGTGTATTGTTGTGGTTGAAGCTGAAGTAGTCATTGACAGGTAGGACATTGTGGTAGATGATTTTGTGAACTACATTTAGATCAGATCGGAGGCGGCGTAGTTCTAAATTGTCTAAACCCAAAATTTCAAGTCTGGTAGAATAAGGAATTCTGTTGCAAGCAGAGGAGTGGAGGACTCTTCTTGTGAAATATTTCTGGACTCTCTCGATTGTATTAATGTCCAATATGCAGTGCGGGTTCCAGACAGCTGACAATTGTTAGGGCAGGTTTAAACTGGATTCAGAAGGGCTGGGATACAATACAATTTCATCAACAATGCCAAAAGAGTTGGTTATGGTCAGAAGGGCATTTTCCATACCAATCTTAAACGAAGAAAATCTTTTTGGAAGAAACTGCAGAAATTATTTTGATTTTGACCCAGTCTTTTGAATAAAAGAAAGTTCTCTCGTCTAGATATCACTTTCTTCCAGTCTGAGGCCACTTTTCCTTATTTATAAGCTTCCTATGCTTCATTATTATTATGATGATTAATGTTCCATATAAAAATATGAAACTGTAATAACCTGGGATATACAGTAATCATTTGACAGTGTTTTCACAGCAACAGCAGAACTTAGTCACAGTGATGGCAATGCTAGTGAAGGAATCAAAAAGTTTTATATAATGAAGATATTTTAATCCTGGATGCTGTCACAGAAGAGGCAAAATGAGAGAATTTTTAATATCTCAGAAAATACAGTAAAACAGTACATGGAGTGACTAACATCACAGTCCCCTTGAAATCTTGACTTTTTCTTATGACGTCTCTGAATGACATCAGCTGATATTCTATCTCATCTATTTTTTGACTTTATTTATTTGTTTGTTTGTTTGTTTATTAGTGAGACTTATATACCGCCTATTAGTGCAAGCACTCTCTAAACAGTTTACACCAGTAAGCAATGTATATTTACATTGCCCCCAACAAACTGGGTCCTCATTTTACCTACCTCGGAAGGATGGAAGGCTGAGTCAACCCTGAGCTGGTGAGATTTGAACAGCTGAACTGCTGATCACAGTCAGCTAAAGTAGCCTGCAGTACTGTACTCTAACTGCTGCACCACCTCGGCTCATGATAACCAAAGGCAAGAAGAAGCCTAGTTTGGACTCCATAGCATCCATCTAGATAGGAGAATAGTTCTCTGGGAGTCAAAGAAGTGAAATCCTTGGTGCTCTCTGAGCTTGGTTGCTTTCTTGCAGAGTTTAATTACCCAAATAGGTACCGTCTTCAATACCAGAAGGAGGTGGGGTTTGCTCTCTGTTTATACAGTGTCTTGCCCTGTCAGTGTTGGTGGGAGTGTTGAAGTTGAAGAAGTATCTCCCAAGAAGAAAGCATCTTTAACCAAAGACTCTGGGCCCATAACTTTGTCTAGCATTCCCATCTCACATCTGAGAATAGTGTTGGCTACACATCTTGAGCAGTAATAGTAGCTTTCAAAAATTTAATGTGCACCACTAGGTCTACCATATCTGGGTTACAGAACTCCAAATGACCACTAAATGGCACATAGTGACAGAAAAATCTAATTACAGTATTTGCTGCCATGCTGTTGTAGCCTTCTTGTAGTCAGTGGTGGGTTCCTACCAGTGCGGTCCACTCTATAGCACCGGTAGCGGCCCACTGGTGATGTCACAGTACCGGTGCGGTCGGTTGCCAGTGCCTGGGCGCCGCCATTTTTTAAAAAAACATTTAAAAATTTTTTAAATTTTCTTCTGCGCATGCCCAGAAGCCGAGCTTCCGGCACTGCACATGCACTGCCTTCCTACCCCACAGTGAGTCCAAGCAGGGGAGGATGGCTGAGGGAGCGCGTGAGATGCTGAAAGAATGGGAGGCAGGAGCTATCTCCATTTCCCTCCCTTCAGCAGTCCGAGAAGCCACGAATGCGCGGTGATGATCCTAGGCATTTTTGTACGTTCGAGGCTTCTCGAGCTGC
Organism: Diadophis punctatus similis; assembly: GCA_023053685.1. Taxonomy (NCBI): domain Eukaryota; kingdom Metazoa; phylum Chordata; class Lepidosauria; order Squamata; family Dipsadidae; genus Diadophis; species Diadophis punctatus. The sequence goes on from JALIGW010000004.1 coordinate 63,969,269, forward strand.
TGAGGGGAGGGGGAATGGGCGGCAGGACCTATCTCAGTTCCCCTCCCTTCAACAGTCCGAGAAGCCACGAACGTGCAGTGATGATCCCAGGCATTTTCGCACGTTCGAGGCTTCTCGAGCTGCTGAGGGGAGCGGGAACGGGCGGCAGGAGTCTAGGATCATCGAATGGGGAGAAGCATTCAGGCCGGACAGAGCCTCCTAACACTCCACAGAGTGATAGTAAAAAAATTAGGAACCCGCCCCTGCTTGTAGTTACTACTGTTGTTGTCAAGCTTCTTTAGCCCACCTCACTCCACTATGACTTAATCTTAAATGATTGCAAAAATAAAAAAAAGACTTTAGAGAATTGTTGTGGCCAATTAGAAGTTCTATTCCAGAGCTTCCACCAGGTGGGGTGTGGAAGAATAAACAAAATATTTTTAAAAAAATTTACCAATAGGGATAAAATGACAGAAGGGGTAGAAGTTATAGGGACCCTAGGAAGAGTGACCATGTCATACTAGAATTCAACATAATGCAGACCCAAGTCAAACTAGTGTTTTAGACTTTAACAGAGTTGTTTTAAACAAACCAAGAGAGAGATTAGGAAAGATTCCATGCATGAAAATCCTAAAGGGAAATATAATTCAGGAAGTTTGAGAAAGTCAGAAAAATGAGATCACAAAACTCCAAGCAAACACAATACCACAGAGAAAGAAAACAAGAGACCCCAGACGAAACCAGCATGGCTGCATAAAGAATTCTCTGACAAACAGAGAAAAAAGCTAAGTATAAAAAATGGAAAGAGGGAAACATAACCTAAGCAGAATGCTAGCAAACAGCTCAAATATGCAAGGATGGAGTCAGGAAAGCTAAGGCTCAGAATGAACTAAGACTTGCAACAAATGCCAAAAAGAACAAAAAAAAGTTTCTTTCAATATGTAAAGAACAAGGAAAAAGTCAAGGAAATGATTGGTCCACTAATGGGAAAAGTTGGCAAGAAGGATATGGGCAACAGGGAGAAGGCAGAACTGCTTAATACCTTCTTTGCCTCTGTCTTCATGCAAAAAGAAAAAAAAATTACTCTAACCTACCAAAAGCACTACTGGAAGACAGAACAGGAATGCAGGTCAAAATAGTCAATAAATTTGTTAAGAAAATGCCTATGCACCCTAGATGAGTTAAAATCACCAGGACCAGATGGATTACATCCCAGTGTTTTGAAGCATGTGATCTCAGAACCATTGAACATAATCTTTCGGAGCTCCTGGAGCACGGGAACTGCCAGAGGACTGGAAAAGAGCTGATGTGGTTCCAATCCTCAAAAAAGGGGAAAAAAGTGGATCCAGGAATCTACAGATCAATTAGCTTGACATCAATACCCAGTAAAAGCCTGGAAAAGATAATCAAACAGCAGATTTGTGAGCATCTAGAAATGAACAGTGATTACCAAAAATCAGTATGGCTTTGTTAAAAAGATATCATGCCAGACAAACCATATTGACTTCTTTGATAAAACGATTAAATTAGTGAATCAGGGAAACACTGTAAATACTGTATAAGTAGGCTTCAGTTAAGTGTTTGACAAAGCAGACCACAACCTGCTACTTGATAACAGAACAATGTGGAATAGACAGTACCATCACCAGATGGATTCGCAGTTGGCTGAGCAACCACACTCAGCATGTAGTCCTCAATGGAACTACATCTACATGGAGAGAGACATGCAGTGGGGTACCTCAAGGTTTTGTTTTGTGGGCAGTGCTCTCCGTGCCTACCCTCCCTGTCCTAATGTTCCCTCTTATCAGTACCCATCTTATGTATATAAACAATGTTATATCTATGTATATTACCAACACGTACTTGACAAAAATAAATAAATAAAAATAAATAAACATGTTTATCAATGATCCATATGAGGAGATAGAAGATGAGCTCATCATATTTTCAGATGACACTAAGTTGTGGGAAATTGCTACAAGTTTGGAGGATAGGCTCAAGACTCAAAAGGATATTGACAGACTTGATCATTGGTGCCTTAGCTAACAAGATGCAGTTCAGTGATGAGAAAAAGAAAGTCCTGCACTTAGGCAGGAAAATCCAAATGCACAGATAATAGAATAAGTGATACCTGAATCAACAGTAGTAACTGTGAGAGAGATCTAGGTTTCCTAGAAGATTATTACTTAAGTATGAGCCAGCAGTGTACTGCAGCTGCCAAAAAAGCCAATGCAGTCCTAGGCTGCATCGACATAGGAATAGCATCAAAATCATGAGACTTGATAGTACCACTTTATACCGCACTAGTGAGGCCATATTTGGAACACTGAGTCCAGTTCTAGTCACCATGATGCAAAAAAGATGCTGAGACCCTAGAAAAAGTGCAAAGAAGATCAACTAAGATAATAAGGGCTCTGCAGGATAAACCATACTAGGAACAGTCAAGGGAGCTAGGTATGTCTAGCCTAACAAAGAGAAGAATTAGGGGTGCCATGATGGCTGTCTTCTGGTACACAAGGAGCTGTGACAGAAAGGTGGGGGTCGACTTATTCTCCAAAGCTCCTGAGGATAGGACAGGAAGCAATGGGTGGAAACTCATTAAAGAGAGGTCCAACCTAGAACTAAGGCAGGGGTCGGCAACCTTAAACCATCAAAGAGCCACAAAGGTCCTAACTGGAAGCCCCCCGTTCAATTCTGGAGCCGACCGGAAGTCCGGTTCCCCCACCATAGAGTCTCCTGCTAGTGCAGTGTCCTTTTTCCTCTACCTGTCCTAACCAAAAGCCCTATCAATTGTGGAGCCGACCAGAAAACCCGTCTCTTGCCATAGAGCAGTGGTTCCCAACCTTCCTAATGCCGCGACCCACAAAGCGTGCTGTGCATGCGCAGATGGTAAAATAACCCTAATGGCGGCAGCGGGGTGGAGCGCGGTGGGGGTGCGGGTTGTGGGGCGCGATATGGCCAGGCTTGTGGCAGTTGGGGGGGGGAGCTGAGGATGCCGGGGCGACCCCTAGGAAATGGTCGTTCGACCCCCAAAGGGGTCCCGACCCCCAGGTTGGGAACCGTTGCCATAGAGTCTCCTCCTGGCACACCATGCTTCCCCCCCACAACCGGAAGCTCCTCTCAAAATTGTGGTACTGACCAGCGACAGGGAGCCGCAGCAGACTGATGAAAGAGCCACATGCGGCTCCAGAGCCGCAGGTTGCTGACCCCTGAACTAAGAAGAAATTTCCAGAGAGTGAGAACAATTGACCAACGGAACAGCTTGCTTCCCAAAGTTGTGGATGCAATATTGGTGGAGGCTTTCAAGAAAAGAGTGGACAACCATTTGTTTGGGATTATTGCCATGGACAGGGACTAGAAGACCTCTAAGGTTGCTTCCAATCCTATGATTCTATGATTCAATCAAAGTACAAACTCCACAGAAATCCACGCTTGCCATTTGTGATAGACATGATACCTTCTGTTTTTAGAAAGCTAAAGACAGAGATTCTAATATGCAAACTGGAAAGTGTTAGTAGTTGGCACATTTGAATTTCACAAGAGAGCCACTCCATTTATCATATTGTCAGGAAACAGAATAAACAGCTACAATATGAAACTTGTTGAAAAAATTGCTAGAGGCTTCTCAAGATATCAGGGAGAATATTTATAGTACTCAGAGAGCTAGACCTGTGTGTTTGCTACCATTTGTTCTGTCTGAATAGATGTAAATAAAAAAATATACTTTTAATATCCAGTCATTTCTCTCATAAAACAATGTGAAACTCAGTAATAGAGTCTTTACTAGCAACTTTCATATTTGAAAACAGGCCTACATCTAGATTTCTCCGAGGTCAAAATGTTTTATATCATAATATTGGAAACTAAACAGCTTGTCAGGATAGATCATGAAAAGATGAATAGATTTTAAACATGTTAACATTCATATTCTTTCCTATGTTGTTTATTAATTTATTGTATTCTTTTTGCCCTGTTATTATTTTGAGAGTGTGTATGTATGTATATCAGTGGTGGGTTGCTCCCGGTTCAGCCTGGTTCTTAGAACCGGTAGCGCCGGCGGTGGGAGGCTCCGCCCACCCACCCAGAACGCTTCTGCGCATGCGCAGAAATGTTGTGCGTGCGAGCGAGCGCACACGCGAATCGGTAGTAAAGGGTTTTAGAACCCACTACTGATGTATATGTATGTGTATACACACACATTATTTAGCAGTAATGAAGTTGGGAGTAACCTTTAATTAATGAGACAGCAAGACTTTTCATTGATGGGTAAAGGCAAAATTAACTGCAACATTACAAATTTCTATAACAACTTTTTCAGTTTTACAGGATGCGGAACACAGCCAGATTTTCTGCAGCATTTTTGTTAAATGGTGTTGATGGTATACAGTATTATTTATATGCAATTGTAACCCAATACCGTTTGTAATTTTCCAAGCTGGAAATCAGTTTCAAAATTTGAATTGTTGCCATAGTAAACTCATGAAACCAAACTTTTTTGCAGGTTCATGCAGGTAGCACAAAATGGAGAAAATAATTTAATAAGACATTAAAGTTCATGGTATTTATTATTAACATATGGTTTGCAAAAATCTGGACAGCCACTACAGAAAACTCTAATGCTCTTTTTAATTTTTCAGCCCAGATCTAGTACCCCATTTAGCTTCCTGAATAAAAAGTTGTGCTATCTATTCAAGACATGCTTTCTCTGACTATTCTTTTCCAGATACGTTCATTTACAAGAATAGTAGCTTTTTCAACTCAGGTACAGTGAAATTTTGAATAGACTTGCCGAGTTACAAAATGGCTGCCATGAGACACTTTTCCATTCACAGAATACAGGTAGTCCTCGATTTATAACCATTTGTTTGACAACAGTTTGAAATTACAAATTACGACCTAACTTCACATTACCATCACAAGCCATCACATCACACCCCACAGTCACGTGATTATAATTCAGATGGTTGTAATGGAATGTATGGATAACTGTGGGAAAAGAGGGGATGCTGCTGCTTAGGAATCAATCAGGCAAGAGAGGCAGGAGCCCCCAGTGACTTAAAGGTCAGAGAAAGAAATGTAAAAAGGACTCACCCTAATGGCTCAAGCAGTTAAAAGTGGCAGTGGGATGTTTGTACTTTCAGACTTGCAAGATTTTGTTAATACCACCTTGCAATCAGCTAGAATTAATTTGTCTAGTTGTTTTTCATGTCTGGGTTACCTGGGAGGCCAGACACGTTTAAGATGGCTTTCATTATTCTACAGTCACATGACTGCAATATTAATGGCAAAAAACACCATTGGGGAAGCTGGACTTGCTGAAGTACATTATTTACTTAATGATCATGGTGACTCGACTTAAGACCACTGTAAAAATAGTCGTAAAATCAGGTCTGGTCATATAGTGACTCAACTTCAGACTGCAATAACTTATTAAGGAAATTCCAGTCCCAATTGTGATTTGTAAGTTGCTGTTTGGATGCTAACATACCTGCACTCCAAGAAGGTGAAAAAAGTAAGGTTCTACATTTAGGCAAGAAAAACAAAATGCACATCTTTGTTGCTCTTCTCTGCACTCTTTCTAGAGTCTCAACATCCTTTTTACATCATGGCGACCAAAACTGAATGCAGTATTCCAAGTGTGGCCTTACCAAGGCATTATAAAGTGGTATTAACACTTCGCATGATCTTGATTCTAGTATATGTGGTACCTTGCTCAACAGTAGTAACTGTGAGAGGGATCTTGGAGTCCTAGTGGACAACCATTTAAATATGAGCCAGCAGTGTGCAGCAGCTGCCAAAAAAGCCAACACAGTTCTAGGCTGCATTAACAGAGGGATAGAATCAAGATCATGCGAAGTGTTAATACCACTTTATAATGCCTTGGTAAGGCCACACTTGGAATACTGCATTCAGTTTTGGTCGCCATGATGTAAAAAGGATGTTGAGACTCTAGAAAGAGTGCAGAGAAGAGCAACAAAGATGATTAGGGGACTGGAGGCTAAAACATATGAAGAATGGTTGCAGGAACTGGGTATGTCTAGTTTAATGAAAAGAAGGATCAGGGGAGACATGATAGCAGTGTTCCAATATCTCAGGGGTTGCCACAAAGAAGAGGGAGTCAAACTATTCTCCAAAGCACCTGAAGGTAGAACAAGAAGCAATGGGTGGAAACTAAACAAGGAGAGAAGTAACTTAGAACTAAGGAGAAATTTCCTGACAGTTAGGACAATTAATCAGTGGAACAGCTTGCCTCCAGAAGTTGTGAATGCTCCAACACTGGAAGTTTTTAAGAAGATGTTGGATAACCATTTGTCTGAAGTAGTGTAGGGTTTCCTGCCTAGGCAGGGGGTTGGACTAGAAGACCTCCAAGGTCCCTTCCAACTCTGTTGTTGTTATTATTATTATTATTATTATTATTATTATTATTATTATTATTATTATTATTATTATTATTATTATTATTATTATTATTATTATTATTATTATTATTATTATTAAGGTTGGCACAGGTTTTTTCTCTCACTTCAATACACTTTGAAGTAGCAAGATATACTTACCAGGCATTTCACTAGCACTGACATTTATAAGAAAAACAGTTTTAGATGTTTTTAGATAATTGACATCACTTACTCCAATTTGGCTTTTGTCCAGAATCTCTAACAAATTGGGCCATCGCGCTGGTGAGGATAATTCAAACATATTCCTGGAATAAGTTGAAGAAAAAACTTATGAAGAAAAAAACAACCCTAATACTAAACTTTAACATTTGGTTATAGAATAGTTCTCCCATTAGCAAGATCATTAATATGTGTAAAAAAAATAAACAATTTTATAAAGTAGCCATTGTTAATTACAGGTAGTTCTTGACTACCATTTGTTTAGCAACTATTAGAAGTTACAACAGCACTGAAAAAAAAAGAATTACAGTGGATCCTCGCACTTAGCAATTATTGCAGGATCTCATGGTCATGTAATCAAATTTTGCGTGCTTGGCAACTTTATGACAGTTGCAGCATCTTGGGGTCATGTGATTGCCCTTTGCAACTTTCCCAGCCAGTTTCTGACCAGCAAAGTCAATGAAGAGAGCTGGATTTGCTTAATAAATGTATGACTCACTTAACAACTGCAGTGATTGGCCTAAACCAGGGGTCAGCAACCTGTGACTCTGGAGCTGCATGTGGCTCTTTCATCCCTCTGCTGTGGCTCCCTGTCGCCAGTTGTCACCACAATTTTGAGAGGAGCTTCCAGTTGGGAGTGGGAGGAAGCAGGGTGTGCCAGGAGGAAACTCTATGGCAAGGGGCGGGTTTTCCGGTCAGCTCCACAATTAATAGGGCTTTTGGTTAGGACTGGTAGAGGAAAAAGGACCCCGCTCTAGGAGGAGACTCTATGGTGGGGGAACTAGACTTCCGGTTGGCTCCAGAATTGAATGGGGGGCTTCCAGTTAGGAACTTTGTGGCTCTTTGAGTGTTTAACATTGCCGACACCTGGCCTAAACCATGGCAAAAAAAAAAAGTAAAATAGGACAAGACTCACTTAAAACTGCCTTTGTTAACAATGGGAATTCTAGTCCCAATTGTGATTGTAAGTTGAGGACTACCTCTATACAGCTTCTAGACCAGGGGTGGCCAAACTATGGTTCTTTGAGGACCTGTGGACTTCAACTCCCAGAATTCCTGAGCTAGCCATGCATGGGAGTTGAAGTCCACAGGTCCTCAAAGAACCATAGTTTGGCCACCCCTGTTCTAGACATTTAGTCACCTAATAAAGTCTTGTATAGTATGTGGGAGAACACTTTTTCAACTAACTGAAATAGCAATGAATAAATGTTATAGTTAGTTATTTTTTCCTTTTACTGACATGTTATGCAGGATTTTTAAATTCCGATCTGAAAATATAATGTCCATCAAACGGTAAAAAAAATCCATTCTATCTTTGCACACACTCATTTATATAACCTGCAACACACAATAGCACCATCTACTAGCCAATGACACATTTCATACTTATTTGACACCTGTCTGTCTGATTTTATATTTCTTCTACACAGAGTTTTATTTTCTTGTCCTCTCAAAAATTTATTTTAGCATGTTAAAATGTAATAATGGTCTGCTTTCTTAAAACTGTAAGGCACATTATCAAAATGTAATTTTTTTTGTGGTAATTGGCTAAATAAACTGGCTTAGGCACTCTGTCAAAGGCACATATTTGTTTAATGTAACGTTGGATATATGGATTATTGCTGACAAGATTGTTTCTATTTAAAGCAATATTTGGTTATCAGAGATCTTCAAACTTGGCAACTTTAAGACTTGTGGACTTCAACTCCCAGAATTCTCCAGCCAGCATAGCTGGCTGGAGAATTCTGAGAATTGAAGTCCACAAGTCTTAAAGTTGCTAAGTTTGAAGACCTCTGGGTTAGCTTTTGAGGTGCTTGACAGAGCCCATGTAGCCATCTTACATCTGTGATAGTCTGATCCATTAATGAAGAGACAAGCCCTTGCTTTGAACAGTGATGAGAAATGTTAACCTTCCTTGGAAGTAGATTAGCTTAGATCTTTGAGGAGGAACCCATCCTCTCCATATGAGATTATTTTCATGCTAGAGACAACAAACATAGCTCTGATGAGTACTGAACCCTGTTGATTTTCCATCTGTTGCATGATAGTTGAGAGGCATCAAAAGGAGAACGCCTTTGGAAAGGAACACAGGACAAGAACAGTTGCCAGTGCTTGTTTCCAGCATAAATATTACCAGTGCAATTGTATTATTAATTGAGGAAAATCGAATACGTTGCATAAATTTCTCAATAGATTCAAAGTGTAGCCTGAAAGTACTAGATTAAATGTTTATGATTAAATGATTACCCATGTATAATTACTAAAACATTGAACCATGTAATTTCTATTAAATTTATGTCACAGTGTACAGAGTATTACATTTAATGGGAAAGTTTTAATTTTTTTTAATGTTTCATTTGGGTCATTGGATATTTATGCCATTGCCTTGCTTATGCAAATAAACAAATGACAGTAATCTTACTCTCACAATTAAGCCTTCTGCAACCTTCTACAGCACTAAGACTTTATGATTATCTATAATCATTCTGGAAGCAGATGGAAGTTTTATACCTTCTGAAAACTGCAAGTTTCTCTTACTTGATCACGTGCCAATTGAAAGCAGGTTTTAGAATCTAGATCAAACCCTGGAATTTAGTCCTACAGGTTGAATGTCCTTTCTATCACAAAGCAATTAATCTCCAAATTTCATAACATTTTGAAAGTTAGTTCATTTCCCTAACTGGTGGCATGAAATGGTTTGATCAATATCATTCTTCACCTAAGATTGGAAAAGGGCTCACTCAATCCTAGAATATTTATTCTATAGGATGACGTTCTCATACCAAATTCCCAGCATCTTCTTTGTCTGAAACTCAGGACAGCATAGATAATACTTACCTAACTGGGATTCTGAGAGGCCCTGTAAAACCAGTATATTGCTTCAGTTTATTTATTTATTTAATTTGTCGAACATGTACTAGATAACAGGTATACTGTAAGTATAAACATGGATATGAACAAGGAATGAGAACAAGTAAATGGGGACAGTAGGACATGGACGGTAGGCACGATGGTGTGCTTATTTATTTATTTATTGCACTAATTATGTAGAAAAGAAAGTTATGAGAAAATTTTGGTTTTACAGTGTATTATCACTATCTTGCATTTAATATTATTGTTAAAGGCATAAAACAATGCATTGAACAAGGAGAATCCTAAAAACAAAACCAAGCAGCCTTCTAGATTGCATGTTATAGCAGTCTTCCTTGTCCGCGGAAGTTCAGAAAAAGATATAGACTGCTGATTAATTACTACAAAGAACTTTAACAAGCTGTCAATATATAAGTATTCCTTCAAATGAATGGGAAAAGTAATCAATGGAAAATTACTGGATGCCAATTAGTAATTGGTAGCTGGAAAGCTAGAATAATTATTTACTAGGAGCCAGCATGGGGCTTAGTTTGCAACAAGTAGATTGTGCCTGACAAATCTTAGATAAAAGTTAGATAATACATGGCTTAGCAATAGCACATATGAGAAGGACCTGGGTATCCTGATAGACCACAAATGAAGCATGAGTCAGCATGCAGCTGCCAAAAAACTAGATGCAGTCCTACAGTATAGTGTTGAGACCCAAGGAAGTGATAGTTTTACCCTATCTTGCATCCTTACGATGTATATTAATATTGATTGTTTCCTGATTGCTTATTTGTACCCTATGACAATTATTAAGTGTTGTACCTCATGATTCTTGACAAATGTATCTTTTCTTTTATGTACACTGAGAGCATATGCACCAAAGACAAATTCCTTGTGTGTCCAATCACACTTGGCCAATAAATAATTCTATTCTATTCTATTCTATTCTATTCTATTCTATTCTATTCTATTCTATTCTATTCTATTCTATTCTATGCTGCACTAATCAGAGCACATTTGAAATATTTTGTCCAGTACTTGTTGCCCCAATAAAAGAAGGATGCTGAAGAACTGGAAAGAGTGCATAGAAAAGCAGCAAGTAATGCATTATTTAACCTTTTTAAAAAAATCCATGTAATGTTCCCAACAGAGATGTCTCAAAATCCTTTCATACTGTTAATATACTTGTATATATATAAATGATTTTCATGCCTTTTTTGTAGAAATTAACTACATAATAAAACTTTTTTTAAATTAAAATCTTGCATAGTACCAATCTCAAAAAATAAAATTAGGTTATTTACAAATATAAGTATACAGTAAATCTGGACCCAGTTGCTTCTTTTATCATAAATTGTTATTTATTCTGTTTCCTTTTAAAAATAACAATAAAACACAGTAACCTCTTTATTTAAATTTATGTTATTTATATTAATTACATAGACTAGTGCAAATAATTTCTGCAATGCCACTGCTTTGAACTTCAGTCTTTTTGAAACAACCATTTACAAGTATGAATAGCAAATCCTTTTGGGAATATTCATGACACTGGTGCAAGGAAATATTAACTTGACATTGGTACAGATCTGAATTCATTTGCTTGATATTGATTTAAAAATAAAAGCTGTTAGCATTGACAATAGACTTTATTATCCACATACTGGGAATTCACTTCAGCTCAAAGTTGAACACAGGTTAAGCATGTTTAATTCTTCATTGGATTGTAATTTATGAAAAGAATGGCTGCATCCTGTTAGAAAACGATAATTCACATCTCACAATGATGTATTTCTGGCAGTATTGCCATCTGCACCGATCTGGATGCAACATCTGTTTGGTGTACTTAATCTGTGAACTTGTTTTTAAAGTAGGCATCCCAAAGCTCACCTGATGGTCCAAGCAATTAAATGTTCCTCTGGAACCATCTTTCTCACAAATCTGTCATTTCAGTACTTCTGTTTTATGGCTTTATTTATTTTATTTTGCGATTCTTATAGGCCGCCCTACTCCCTGAGGATTGGCACATCATTTTCCCTGGAAAAACAAGTAGCAGATCATTCTGTTTAACCCCATCTCTAATAGCCTTCTGGAAGGCTCTTAAAACATTATTCCCCTCACCATCCATGGGGATTTCAGGGAAGAGAAGAAGTTATCTTTCTCTCCCCCTTCCTTAGGTTTATTTGTATATCTGCTTACTCCATCTACCGTATTTATTTTTAATTATTTTAGATTATTATGAAGTTTTTAATTATTGTGTTGTATGCTGCACAGAGTCATGTGTTTGTAAGATAGGTGGCTATATAAATTAAACAAACAAACAAACAAACAAACAAATTTTCTTCCTAAACAGAAAGAGAAGTCCCATGACCTCAGTGAGATGATTGTAATAAATGCCCTGGCAAATAGAAATTCAACATTATTTTATTTATTTATTTATTGTTCAATCTTATAGGCCGCCCAACTCCCAAGGGACTTAGTGTGAACAGCTGGTTTCAGCTTCCGTTGCCTCTTTTAAATTTACCTCAGGGATTTCCATTATGGCTGGGTTGAATTCCCATCCCATTGCTCAAAAGGTCAAACTTTCTTTTGGTGGCTCTGTTATTTTCTAATTACTATTTAACTCCTGTTCAGCATCTCAGATTTATGGACAATGGAAGGCTCCTATATTGCTTTGGGCAACAAAATACAATTTTAAATGCTTTGACAAATCAAGAGGGTACTTTTAAACAGGCATGAATTTTAAATAAATTCATGCAGTTAAGAAATTGACTCACAGCTTGCCATCACAGAGGTTCCCTAGCCAGCTGGAAGGGAAAATACTATGCAACCAGACAGGAAGCTGCCAAACATGGCTCTAAATCCAGGCTCTTTGATGCAGAAACCATATTAGCTGCAATCAATGAAAGATATTTTCCCATCCTCTGAAACATGGTCAGTGTTGTACTATACCATTCCTTTTGCTCCACCCTTCCTTAAGCTGTGTTTAGCACTAAAAGACAAAGAATTTGAGTTTAACAGACTGATTTCATTTTTTCAAGAATATATTTAGCCTGGGGAATACATTTCTGTTGGCTTGGGCTGCATATCTGCAATCTCTCATTGGCAAAGGGCAGAATTTTGGTAAATTATTCTCCATTTAGTTTTAGTAGAGCCAAAGCTCTTCAAAAAATGACAAACTCCATATTTCAGGAGTATAGTTTTAGTATCACATTAGCACTTTATTATATTTCTTTCCAAAATGTCATTAACAAATAAAGGGCTATGATTGAAACAAAAATAAAATTATTGCTGGACGAGACCAAATTACATGCATGAAAAAAACCTTCAAATTTTCTTCAATACAAATAAATCTAATATCCAATCCCTGTATAAACATTCTTTGAAGGATCTGGTAGACATATTCTGATGAATAAAATTGATTTTTCAGTAATGTTTTAAAACCTGAAACTATTGTGCAGCAAAATTTTGAGTATTCCAATTCTTTGTTCTGCCATTGAGATATGTAATTGAAGCTAACCTTCATTCTGTTTTTTAATTTCTTAAAAATTGAATTGTTGCGTTCATTTCAAGAACTCTACTTCTTAAGTGTGTTAGGATACAGGTTGCTAAAGCATATGGGCCATACGGTTTAGTCAATATACGTTTCAATTGTATGTAGTGTTGAGTAGATGCTATACGCAAATCATATTCAGAATACAATCTATCAAAGTCTGTCAAACAACTACTATAAATCAACATGATGTAAGGTTTTTCAGCCCTCATTTGACCCAGGCATTTCAATAGAACATCTTTTTCACTATCTTATCAATTTCTTAGGTGATTCTGGACCAAAATTTAACCACTAATGCTATCTATTAAGAACTCATTCTAGCTGCTTTCAAGTCTGGAAGCAAAGATCCTTGTTTAATACAGTTGGACCCCAAAACCTGTCAAAACTTCAAGAGAGTTACACTTTTCCAAAGTTGCCCCCCAAAAGTAATATTCAGAAAATACCTCATGCCAGAAAAAATACACGTTAGAATGAAAGCCCAATTATAAAGATGAAAAACTGATAGGTTAATCAAATTGCAACCTCAGGTTGGATAAAGATACTCTAGAGCAGTGATGGCGAACCTTTTTTGGTTCATGTGCCAAAAAAGGAGGAGTGCGGGGGGGTCGCGTGCCCACACCCATAATTCCATGCGGCCCCCGCCCCCGCGCATGTACCCCCCGCTCCCTGCACGCGATGAGCCTGGGGAGGGCGAAAACAGCCTTCCCCACCCCCCCAGAGGCCCTCCGGAGGCCAGAAATGGCCCATTTCCCAACTTGGACCTGAGCTCGCGTGCCCACCAATATGGCCCCGCGTGCCACTTGTGGCACGCGTGCCATAGGTTCGCCATCACGGCTCTAGAGCTTTGGCCTGTTATGTACTTTTTTTTCTACCTGTGTAAAGTATCTGATAGGAATTAACACTGGACTCTCTCTTAAAATATACCTACATTGACTGTTCATTTTAATTACATAAATCTTATTCCAGTGATTTTGCTTTTGTCATTGAATTATATCAACAGAAATTGCTTTTATACATTTAGACATATTTAGTTCAAGATATTGTGGTATACTGTATTTTTTAAAAATATAAACCCAATTATTTTAGGAAATCAAAGTTGTACATTGTATTTTCTTACCAGTACCCTATTGATATTGTACACCCCAAAGGCAAAAATTAGACTTTTTCTGATAGTGTAACCAAGCTTAAATCATATGTTGTACAACTTTAGTAAGTTTTGATAATTCTGCATAATGAGACAAAATGCTCATGATATCATTGGCATACATATAGTCCCTGACTGACAGCTACAGTTCAGACCAGAATTTCTGTTGCTAAGCAAACAGGTTGTTAAAAGTACCACCCAATTTTACAACATTTTTGCCATGGTTTGTTAAGCAAACTACTGCAGTTGTTAAATGCAACCATCATAAAGATAGCCAGTTGACAGGGGTCCAAATTTTGATCACATGACTATAAGAATGCTATGCCTGTCATAAGTCACTTTTTTCAATGCCATTGTACCATTGAATGGTCATTAACTGAATAGTTGTAAGTCAAGCTGGCATAGGAACAATTTACAGTATATTCAAAATCAAGTGCCACCGCATCTCAAGATATTGAGACTATCTAATGAAAGCTATTTGTTTAAGAACCAAATTAAAAATCAAAGCAGACCAGAAGTAAAAAAAAAATCCATTTGTAATTACAGTACTCTAGAAGTATGAAAGATGAAAATATAAAACTGTTATCCAAAAGATGATCTTAGAATACGCTTCATGAATTCAATCTGAACCATATCAAAGTCTTTTTCAAGGTCCAATGAAATTAAAACAGCCAATTCTAATGTTTTTGTCATAATATAAAAAGAAAAGAAATAGGCAAATGGATGTTGTCGGATACATTTCCATTTTTTATATATTCAGAGTGAACTGAGTGAACTAATAATATTATTTGTTATGGTCTCCTGGCTACTTAATATTTTAGGGTCCGCATTAAGCGAAGATATTGGTATGGTGAGATTTTTCTCAAGCTTTAATAGTACTATAATATTGAGCTCATAAAATGAAAGATAAAATAAATATTAGATGATAGATGATAGATCTCTAGCAATATAGGTGCAAATGCATCTGTAAAGTTGAAAATCCATGGAATTAAGAGGCTTTCCCTAGTTTAGAAGATTGCATTATCTTTATAATTCATTGCAAAGTCAATGGGTTACCAGGTATTTTTTAACTTTCTGAAAAATCTCTTCCATTTCAATATTTCCCCCCAAAATAATAGTTTGCTGTTCAGTCACATATGTCTTCAATATATACCTATGTATGAAAACCATAAAATTGGTAACCACTTCCAAAAATGCTGCCAAGAAAATTGTGATGTCCCAAACCATCACCAGAGGTCAAAGCTGACTCAGAGGCACAAAGTTAAGCATAACAGCTACTTCAATTTTTTAGCATCTACTAATATAGATTTGACCAGTCCAGCTCCTATACCTCAGAAGTTATTCATCAAGTAAAATATATATTTCTTGCAACTTAATAATATATAGTTCTAATTTTCCAGCTTATTACAAAAAAATATGAATCCATTTATATTCCAAGCGATTGCTTTAACTGTCATGTCTTCATGAAAACAAATAGGTCAATTTCCCAGTGTTACAGACATCTCCATTAAGTAACTCCATTTTAAACTCAACCCCCCCTCCAACCTGGAAATAATCTTCTATATTCATAAAATAGCAGTGACTATTAAAGAGAGAGAGAGAATATTGTCATTCATCTGATCAGCACAGAGCCTGTAAGAATTTCATATCAGTAGATGACCTTGTCAATTATACAATCTCTTATCCGAGATAAAGATGATTGCTAGATGCAAAAACATATTTAACTTTCTTGTTTCGTTGCACTCTTTGTGTCAAATTGAGTATTAGGTTTAGCATGAGAAGGAGGATCTGGATAAATCATTATTTTACTTCTTTGGTATTTCTGATTGATAGTTTTTATGGAATATTGTAAAGGATGGTCTCTGATGCTGGCATTCAAAAATATAACAATTATAGAAGCAGTGCTCCGTAATGGATTTCCTCTTATCCTTAATCTGTTAGCTTCCAGTATCTCAAGTTTAAAATCACTGTCAACAAGAAGATTTTCTGAATACATTCATTCATGTAAATAAACAAAGTCTCCTGATAAACACATTGTTTTTAAGTTCTTTCTAGTATAAGTCTCCTGTGTACTTTAAATAGTCTGTTTGCAGACTTGTGCTGAGTTTATCATGAAATTGTTCATTTCCTTCTAACGCCTAAATTCTGTTTTCATGAGAAATAACAGCAGTTCTCTTCGGTGTTTCCAAATCTTTATCAAATTTAAAAGTGTTCATAATTTAAAGGTTGCCATAGATTCAAGATGTGCAAGTTTAAAAGAAAAAAATGTATCTATTGTCCATCAACTGTTAGTGAATGACTGAAGTTTCATCATGAATTCACCTCATTATTTCATTTCTCTAAGAATGCATCATCAGGCAATATAGCTGCATCTATTGATGGCATATAATCAATCAATCGATCAATCAATCAATCAATCAATCAATCAATCAAAATAAAACAAAATCTGATGAGGCAATCTTTGCCCCCTCAAGGATTTCAATAGAGTAGATCAGCTTATTCAGGTTTTATTCCTCTCCATTATGTGAGGTAAATCTTTTGACTCAGGATAATTCAAGGGAACTTAGTTTCACATACTAACTTCGACTTAACAGTTAGTTAATTGCATATAGCCTTTGACTTAAAAACAGTTAATAGACCATTTAACTACTATTCCAAGTTATGATAGAGTTCAAAAAAGCTTGTTAAGACTTATCCTTGGAGTTATGACTGCTGCCCTCCCCATAGTCATGGGATTGCGTTTTGAGCACTTGGCAACAGCTCACATTTGCAACCAGTTGCAGTGTTCTGCGATCATGTGACCACAATTTGTAACCTTTTTGCCATTTTCCAGCAGAAAATTGTAAGAAACCCCCACTGGGTATGCTGGATTTGCTTAATGCCCATGTAGTTTGCTTAATGTTTGTATGATTCACTTAGCACCCATGATGACTCACTGTATGACCACCATAAAAATGATCATAAAATCTACTCCAGACATGTTGTGTCTCAATTTATAACTGCAATTATTTTTAACCAAAATTCCAGGTTTCATTGTGGCCAATATAAAGGACTACATGTACTAGCAAAAAATGTTCAGGATTATCCAATGGAGACTAATGCACTACCTGGAAAGAGATATACCAGATGTTCAAGTTGATTTTAGAAAAGGCTAAGAAAAAAAAGACATTATTACTACTAGATAATTGAAAAAGCCAAAGAATATTAAAAATAAATCAGTATGAACTTCATTGATTATGAAAAGGTCTTTGCTGACCACATCAATTTAGGAATATGCTTAGGAAAGTGGAAGTCTAGAACATCTGATTATTCTCATATAAAAGCAATGCACAGATCTGGAAGCCACAATTGGATGGAACATGGTGATATATTTGCTCCTTATTTATTTAGCTTTTATGCTGAGTATATATTTCAGGAAATGGAAATAGAATATGATTTTAAAATTGGAGGGAATCAATAACCTGTGCTATGCTGTTGACACTACTCTAATAGCAGAAAATGGAAATGATGGAAGTTCTAGTAATGAAATTCAGGGAGCATAATGAAAAAATAGGATTTAAATTGAATATTAACAAGACCATCTCGTAACATCAGATACAGCAACTAGCCATAGAACTGACTGAAAAGATGCACATGGTGGATAACGTTTGCCTTTTAGGATTCTATGAACAGTAAAGGGACCAGCAATCAAAAAATATGATGATAGCCCTTGATAGGGTATCAATGAAGACCTTGGAAAATATACTTAAATGTCTCAATTTGTCTATACCTATACAGAATTATGTGTACAGTGGTTTTCCCTGTGACAATCAATGGAGTTTGAAGAAGGAGGACAGAAAAAAGGATTGATGCTTTTGAACATTGACGATTCCTAAGAATACCTGGATATACAAGAAACAAACAGATCACAGAACAATCAATTGAGAGTTCTCACTTCAGGCGCAAATGACCGGGCTCAAATTATCATATTTTGCACTTGAGAAGGCTATAATGCTGGAAGGAAAGAGAAGAGGAAAACTAGCAGCAAAGTGGATGGACTGATGTGGAATATGTGGGCATGACTGGAAGGGATAAGTTGGGGATAGATCATCTTATAGAAAATCTATTTTTGACAGCAGTTTAATGGCACAATCATCAGCCAATCAATCAGTTCTTACAGTAATGGTATATCCTAGTTTTAAAACAAACTCTGAGAGTTTGGGCATACAGTAAATTATTATCCATTCAGTCATCAATGGACTGCGCTAGGATTCTGGGTTAGGATGATTATTGGTTACTTGGCTTTTTGGCTTTTTGGTTCCCGATCTCCTTCTCCTCCTGCTCCTGCTCTTTGAGCTGCCCAGAGTCACTACATAGTCCAAGGCCATAGTCCATGGCCTTGAAATTCAGTAAATTCAGTAAATAAAAGGGAAATTCACATCCTATCCATTATCATTATCACTATCATTATCCTATCCTCACATCTTGTCCACGAATCATGGTGGTGCAGTGGTTGATGGCGCAGTGGTTGGAATGCAATATTGCAGACTGACTCTGCTGACTGCCAGCAGTTCAATTCTGATCTGCTTGCTCAAGGTTGACTCAGCCTTCCATCGTTCTGAGATCACTAAAATGAGGACCCAGATTGTTGGGGACAATATGTTGACTCTGTCAACTTCTGAGAGAGTGCTGTAATGCACCGTGAAGCAGGATGTAAAATTAAGTGCTATTGCTATTGCTATTATAAATGGGTACTACAAGTTCTAAAATTTGAAATGTGCTCTGTGCAATTGAATTGGTTTAGCAAATTTAAAGTAAATCCTATTAATTTGGAAATTTGCAAAAATTTAGGGAGGAATTATGCTTAAGTCCAAAAGAAAAGAAAGAACATTTTATTTTACTTAATCCAACTTTCAGGGGAAGAACATTTTCATGCTATTTTAGAGGGGAAAACATTCCATACTAATAACAGTTCTCTTTCCATAGCTAAAGTTTAATGGATTTCAAATAGACTATAATATTGCTACTCAAATTGACCCTTCCTGCCATGTTCCTTTCAGAAGTACATTTTCTTCTTTAATTAAACCCATCAATTCCTAAATAATATATAGCTTGTAGCTCAGAGTCTAATCATATTTACTTACAGAGCACAGAACAGTGTGACACTATGATAGGGCTATGCATATATAGGCAAAATTGTCTATATATTGTCCAAGAAATGTTAAGGCTCGATTTAAGCTATTTTGTGCTATGCATCTGTTGCAAGGAAGTTTATACAATCTTGTTGATAAGTACCACATACAAATGAGGACATTTCTGAGCAGCATTTCTGCAGAAACGTAATCAGTTATATATTTGAATTCATTTTGCTTTATCTTGCCTATAAAACATGCTTTGGAGAAAAATAAAAACTTTATATAGCTTAAAACTAAATGGCAACTGAAGACCTTTGCAGAACCTTTGCAGAAAATGAATGGTGGATTTTAGAAATGTGATTTCAATCAGAGATCCGCCTTTCGAGGTAGGCCAGTTCAAGAAACAGACATTGCAAGAATTATCTTTATTGCTACACTATATAATAAGAAATCTTGAAAACATGAAAAGCTTCTTTCTTCCCTTCTTGATAATGATAATGATGAGTTTCTTTTTCATCTCCTCTTTTTTCTCAGAGCTGAACCGATGTCTTCTCTCATTCCTTCTTGCCTATGTTCTTATAGACCAGAGGTCTTCAAACTTGACAACTTTAAAACTTGTGGACTTCAACTCCCAGAAGTCTCCAGCCAGCTATGCTGGCTGGAGAATTCTGGGAGTTGAAGTCCACAAGTCTTAAGTTGCCAAGTTTGGGGACCCCTGTTAGACCTAAAATGACTTCCATACATTGTCTTCTCCATTCATGAATTCCAAAGGCTTCCATTATTCCTTGCTGTTTGATAGGGCAGGGAACATGGGAAACAGTTGCAAGGAGAGGAAAGGATCAAATAAATACAGAGGAGCTCACAATGCATCTGTCTCGGAGATAGAAAAAGAGAGAAAAACTGGCTTCTCTGGGAATTGCCAGGAGCCAGATTTTTATTTATTTGTTTAAAACATGCCTAGGGCAGATTCCAATCATCAATGTATGATAGCCAGGCTATGTCTGGCCCAAAGGCACAAGGCAAGCTCTAGGAAAGGCTTCATCATTTCTTTGCTCAAATAATCAAAGCTATATTTCTTCCTTCAGCCTTCTGTATCTTTATGTTGCCACCCCGCCTTGTCACTCTACAAACAGAAAAACAGATTTTTGAGTGGGAAAAGTATGGGCCAGAAAAGGATTCAGCAAGCACCTCACCTGCTCAGGTAATTTTTCAAAAACTTGTAGTAATACACAGAGAGAAATCCAATGTTATGTTTTGTATTTCAAGTCTAACCAGCAGGCCTCATAGCAAAGATTGTGGAGATGGAGTCTACAGCAGAGGTCTCCAACCTTGG
This sequence comes from Diadophis punctatus similis, assembly GCA_023053685.1. Classification (NCBI taxonomy): domain Eukaryota; kingdom Metazoa; phylum Chordata; class Lepidosauria; order Squamata; family Dipsadidae; genus Diadophis; species Diadophis punctatus. The sequence goes on from JALIGW010000004.1 coordinate 63,989,865, forward strand.
CAACTTTAAGACTTGTAGACTTCAACTCCCAGAATTCATCAGCCAGCGAAGCTGGCCAAGGAATTCTTGGAGTTGAAGTCCACAAGTTTTAAAGTTGCCAAGGTTGGAGACCCCTGGTCAACAGTATAAAGTTGTCATTAAGTTGGCTAACCTAAGGTCCTGTCTAATGAACTGATGGCAATCAGGATGCTTTCATGACTTCATCATATCCCAGTTCAGAGGAGGAGGAGTTGGAACTGGGACCATCCAATGGGGAGGACATGGTCCCCTCCAAACGAGAGTCCAGGGACTGAGGACAAGGCAATCCCAGGTCCATCTGCAATGGAGAGGGGACGGTAGGGAGAGCTGTCTGCAGGAGCAGAGCAGCTGCAGAAAACCAGCAGAGATTTATTATTTTATTTATTTTTATTTATTTAGTTTGTCAAACATGTACAAGATAATAGATATAAGTATAAACATGGTTAAGAACACAGGAAATGGGTACGAATAAATGGGGACAGTAGGACAGACACGGTAGGTATGCTGGTGAGCTTATGCATACCCCTTACAGACCTCTTAGGAATAGGGTAAGGTCCACAGTAGACAGTTTAAGTTTAAAGTTATGGGGGTTTGAGGATGTTACAACAAAGTCGGGTAGTGCATTCCAGGCATTGACCACTCTGTTGCTGAAGTCGTATTTTCTGCAATCAAGTTTGGAGCGGTTTACCTTGAGTTTGTATCTATTGTTTGCTCGTGTATTATTGCGGGTGAAGCTGAAGTAGTCAATGATGGCTAGGACATTGTAGCAGATAATTTTATGTACTACGCTTAGGTCAGACCGTAGGCAGCTTAGTTCTAGGTTGTCCAAGCCCAAAATTTCAACTCTGGTGGCATAAGGTATTCTATTGTGAGCAGTGAAATACCTCTGGACTCGTTCAATTGTATTAATATACAATTACTGGTAATATATACAGAGATGACAGGCTCCAGACCGCCTCTGATGAGGAAAAGCTGCCCTCACCTGACATGGACCCTCATCTGACGTGACCTCCCCATCACTAGACCCACTGAACACACAAAAGCCCATTTAAGCAGAACACCAACACTGATATCTTCTAAATTTGTTGAAATATGTTATCTAGCTTGGTAATGAAACAGTCAGAAACGAACCCACAAGCTTAGAGAACATTCATTCATCCCTTAATAGTTTGTTCATTCTTTTCCCATTCCCATTCCCAGATTTACATCACAGGACCTAAGTGGTCATGTGAAACAAGGCTCTGCCCAAATGTATAGTTAGTTGTGAATAAAGTTGCCAGTGTTCAGGATAAATCCATAGGCATATGCTGAGTCTCACACAAATTTTGCATTGGGATATTTGATCGTGATTAATTAGAACTCTCACACAAAGAGTTTTCCAGTTGCATGACAATTAGATAGAAACAAATAGATGCATCTAACTCTTTGTTGACCTGTGTTAGTTTTGCTGCCCTATACAATTACATGTGTGTTAGTGCCTTTGAGTCAATTTTTGTGTCCTAGTGACTGCCAATACTAGGCCCTGCAGTTTTCTTGGCAACGTTTTTCAGAAGTGATTTGCTATTGCCTACTTCCTTGGGCTGAAAAAGAGTGACTGCCCAAGATTACCCAGCTAGGATTCATGCCTAAAGTGGGAGGTAAATGGATGGTTTCTCATTTTCTAACCTGATGCTTTAACCACAACACTAAAGTGACTTTAACTTTTTTTTCTTTTTAAGACCTTGTAATTCCTTAATTTCAGGTAGAGTCAGTGACTGAAGGAGCTGAGTGTTTACTGGCTGAATGCCTTTCCAGATGCCTTCACGGAGTTTATTTTATTTATTTATTTTTGTCAAGTACGTATTAGTAATATACATAGATATAACATTGTTTATATATACATAAGATGAGTATTGATAAGAGGGACATTAGGACAGGAATGGTAGGCACGCTGGTGCACTTATGCACGCCCCTTACTGACCTCTTAGGAATCGGGTGAGGTCAACAGTGGACAGTCTGAGGGTAAAGTTTTGGGGGTTTGGTGATGAAACCACTGAGTCAGGTAGTGAGTTCCAGGCATTTACCACTCTGTTGCTAAAGTCATATTTTCTACAGTCAAGTTTGGATACATCTCCCGCTACCTAGGATTGCACTCTCAACCTTCCGAGTGGGAGGCAAGTGTTTTCACCACCAGGCAACCACACTGCTCTCTCATCTTATTAATAACATTTTCCACAAAAAGAAAACTGTTCCATAATTGGCAAATCTATGCTTTACACAATATTCTAAGGCTTCTTTCACCCAATGAAATATTCCAACACTATTTTGTTTCATTTTTCAATGATGTTTTCCCATATAATTTGACATGGAAATTTTATGAAGGTCCAAGTTGTGCATCCTTAAAATTTCCATTGCCCAAATAGCCTGATACGTTCAACATCTTAGCATCTGCAGTACGGCAAGTTCAATTCAGATAGAACAATTATTTCCCCCAGCAATTTTTGATGTTGCTGTCATGTTTAACAGATGGTGCCTTTGTATTCTTGCATCCATCTTTCTGGAGAAATTCTTGGTCTGTAGCCAAGTGGTTTAGCTTTGTAGCTTTATTTTAAAGCTTTATATTTTAAAGTATTGTAGCAGAATCTCTGAAAGAAAAATGTTTACCAACAAAACATATTCATAAAACAGCTTAAGCTGAATGCTATCATTAAAAAGGAAAAATAATTGTTTATTGTCTGCCATTTCTATGTTATCTGAAACTTTTTCCAAAGCAACATTACATATAGCAAATAGAATTTTAAATATCTCTGAGCAAACTAATTGTAGGCAAAATGTAAGAAATTTGACCTAACTTGTAAAGCAGCCTTAAAAAAATATTTCAAACAAAATATGCTCAATGTCTTAATATTTAATGTCTGGGCACAATACTGTAATATTGACTACAATATTTTCAGAGAAATCACTGAAAATCTTTGATCACTTGGATATGCCTGGTGAGTGGGGGGTATAGTTATCAAGATTCTTGGAAGAAATAGATTTTCTGGATCTGTGGCTTTTAGCATTCACATCAGAGATTAGTTTCAGCAGGTTCTGACCAGTTCTGGAGAACTGGATATGGATATTATTGGATCATTGGTTGCCCTCTCCCCTCTTTGGAAGAGCTTTATAGCTCCTGCTGCCTTAAGAAAGTTCAAAACATTCTTAAAGATCCATCTCATCCTTGGCACCCTTTTTTTGAACTATTACCATCTGGCAGACGGTACAGGACAATAAAAGCAAGGACAAATAGGCTGAAAAACAGCTTCTATCCCAGAGAAGATAGAATTCTACATTCAATTCTATATTGAATTCTACTGTATAATGCAATATTTATTTATTATTTATTAATAGTTCTTATATGCCGCCCAACTCCCGAGGGACTCAGGGCGGAGTACAACGTATTACAAGAACAATTAAAAAATGGTAATAATGGATTAAAATACTTACAGAAATTAAAATATCAGGGGTTTTCAATTCAATTGTGTAGAATGTGAAGGATGTGTGTTTTTGTTTTATTTTTGTATGTATAATGTACACTGAAGATGGCATTTAATTTTGTTGTACGAGGTGCAATGACAATAAAGTTTACATTAAATTAAATTAAATTAAATTTTATCAACCACAATATTCATCTGGACTGTTTGTGAAGATTGGGAGATGGAAGCATTATATTATGATAATTCTATTCCTTTCTAAATTGGAAGGTCCAGACTGTCACAGTGGGGACATGTCAGACTCTTGTACATTCCATTATAGTGTGTTCCAGAATCCATTCTTCTCCTGCATTCTATTTAACATATAGATGAATCATCAGAGAGACATCATCCATATTTTCTTGATGATATCTAGTTGTACACTTCTGGTTGAATGGGCGATGAGATAGAAACCTTAAGTCCGCATATGAAAGTCATAAGGGTCTGAATAGGGAGGAATAACCTCAAAAATTAATATTAGCAAAATGGAGTTGTTATTCCTTCAGATGCTTACTGAGTGTGGGATTATGCCCTCTTACCTGAGTTGTGTTCTCCTGTGGAGATCAGGCCTGCAGTTGGAATTTGCTGAAGGTCTGCTGAAACAGGAGGAAAGCAACAGAGAAGCAGGTTATATAATTATAACCTACAAGCTTTTATATCTTATCTGAAGCGATAAGCAAAATTCAGATCCTCCATGTTTGTTCTTTAACGTGAAGTAACACTCAATATAGAATGGTCTATAGTGGCCATAAGCAATAAACCACAAATGTGTCACAATTTGTATCTAAAAGTAAGTGCTATGACCAGGATAGCTCTTGTCTAGGTCTGTGCACTGTGGCCTTACAACTTCCTGAAGATGAACTTACACACTCTTGTTACATTTTGCACAGCTGATGGTAATTTGTTTTACACAGGGCTGCCTTGAAGAGTAACCATTTTCCACAGGTGCCAACTATAATAGCTGCAGTCTTGCTTTGTCATTTGTTTTATTCTATGTCCACAGTAAGGTGGAATATTTACAAAATGGTGGACATAATTACATTATAGCCGTGATGGCGAACCTATGGCACGGGTGCCACAGGTGGCACGCGGAGCCATATCTGCTGGCACGCGAGCTGTTGCCCTAGCCCAGCTCCATTGCGCATGTGCGTGCCGGCCAGCTGATTTTTGGCTCGTGCAGAGGCTCTGGGAGGACATTTTCGGCCTCCAGAGGGCCTCTGGGGGTGGTGGGGGATGGCGTTTTCGCCCTCCCCAGGATCCAGGGAAGCCTCTGGAGCCTGGGGAGGGCAAAAAACAGACCTACTGGGCCCACCGGACGTCGGGAAATAGGGGAGCAGGGGGGTTGTGTGCGCATGCACAGGGTGCATGGAGGGCATTGAATTATGGGTGTGGGCACGCGTGTACGTGCGATAGCAGGCGCACGTGCGCTTTCGGCACCCGAGGAAAAAAAAGGTTCGCCATCACTGCATTATAGCTTGCATGGCTGCAACCCTCCAATCCACACTGTGGCCTTGTAGATGTGTTAGGTAGGATGACAGTGTTCAAGCTGGCTGAAGGTTATGCTTGTAATGCATCTAGAGGACACCAGGCTGGGAAAGGTGGCTAAATTATCTTCTAGAGGTAAGTTCTATTCATATGAAACAGACCTATTTTTGAGTTTCCTATATAGTTTTCCACAGATTGTTTGGATATTAGCCAACTGGTATGCCTGCCCCTTGCTGTGAATGTACACCAATTTGTTGCTGAAGTTCACCCTTGGAGACAGATAAGTGACACACACCTGTCCCAGTTTGATTTGAAAATTGGCTTTCGTAACAAATTGATCTTCAAACACATAGAAATAGATAACTGCGTTTCTTCTGAACCTAATTTTAGCTCTGTGTATGATTATATAACTGAGAATATAATGGAATCTGGATTTCTTCTTTTAAGTCTCATGAGAGCTCCTAAGACTTTATTTAGCCGGCATGTCAGCAAACTGTATACTCTGAGGAAGCAAACTTACAAAGAGTCCAAGGCTAAAATCCCTATTTATTGCATAATTTTTAATCACACATACACACTTATTTCCGTATTTCTTTTTCTTTCTGCACTTTTGACTTTTCTTTCTTTTTGTACTCTTCACCTTTCTCTTTCTTCTGCTTTAATTATTACTTTTTGTAAGTTTTTATTTTTTTTATCTAAAAATCTAATAAGATTATCTAAAAATATTGCAATCCAAAACTTTATAAATCTATATAACTTCAGTTATTACCTTCTATTCAATGAGTGTATCAACCTGATGTCTTTTTCAGAGATGGGTAATAATTTTCTTCTCTGAATTCCTTTAATCCTGTTTTATAGCAAAGCTTACTACAAAAATAGTATTTCTTTAGTGTTTAATCCATCAGTGTTTAACAATATGCCTCTTAAATGTAGTAGTTAAATGTCTTTTAATTCCAGCCTTTAGATCTTAATAACAAGAGTAATTTCACTGTGGTGCAGCTCATTATATATAATCTCTTGTAAGATTATTTTGTACCATCTTGATGGAACCTTTAGCTGACTTCTTATGATGCAGAAGCCAAGAGGACTCAACCAGCAACTTTAAGATGGATGAATAGACGGATGGATGGATAGATAGATAGATAGATAGATAGATAGATAGATAGATAGATAGATAGATAGATAGATAGATATACTCTTGGTGGGAAAATATTTCATTTCGTTTTATTTTTTTGTTTCTTGTAGGAGGTCCTTGTTTTAAAAAGTGGATCAAATTTGCTGGGCGGGCTGGATTTGACCAGAAGTGTCGTGGCAAGACAGGCTGGAAAAAGCGAAGCTCCGATGAGCTTTGTGAAAAACCAGCCTGATGAATTGCTGCCGGGGGATCTTCGGACCGGAACCATCCTGAAGGGATGGTGAAGAAGGAGAGGCGTCTCAGATGACCCAGAGGAGCAGGCAAGCTCCTAGAGCAGTCAGAGACAGCTCTTCGGATCAGCGGCCATTATTAATGACCGCTTCAAAGCTGGGGCAACAGGACCAAGTTTATGTGCAGGAGCAGTGAATGGACAAAGTACTGTAACCGGGTGAGAAAGAAACCAACTCACAGGTAAAAGCAATCTTTCAATATGGATTTTTAAAGAATTTCCCTAAGCTGAAATAGCAGCTAATTGGCACCTCAGAACTGTCAAAGGAGAAAAAAAATGGGGACTAAAACTTTAAAGCCCAGGAAGATCCCTTTCACTTTGGATACAATGTTAAATTGGAAAATAAAAATAATAGAAAGAAGAAATTGGTGAAAAAGAAAACCCTTTGTTTTTGTGGATTTAAAGTAATTATCGGATATTTTTGACAATCAGCTAGAAGCACATTGTGGATTGGAGAGTGCTATCTACTGGTGAGAGGAAAATATTGCAACAATTGTAACAACTTGTGGATTATAAAGGAGAAAGTACAGCTGTCTGACCTTGAATTGTAAGAAGATAAGAGGAAAGCCTGAGAAATTTTAAGGAGTGTTCTGCTTTGCCCAGACTGTCTGGCTTTGTTTTTTATGGTGGCGAAAGATAAATAAACTGTATATTTGGACTTGATTGGACTATTATTTGAATTGGAATTAAAAAGAAACTGAATAAAAATGAAAAAAAGACTATATGGACCTTAAGTTTGAAATCAGTGTGATATAATATATTAAAAAAACGTAAATTGGCAATATGGATGATTGGATATATGAAGAATTATTTGCTATGTTAAAAGTTGTGGGTGAAACTGTAAAAGGTGATAAAAAAGTAGAAATTGGGTTGGAGCGTGAAATAGTAACAGAGTCAGAAACTGTGTTGGAAGATTTTGAACAGAAAATAGAAGAGAGGGTGGTTAAGAGAAATGAGGAACAAGAAAACAAAACAATAGAAGAGATGGAAAACAAAAAAACGAAATGATTTCACTGGGGTTTACAGTGGCGAGGAAAAAGCGGAGAGAGGAGAAAAGTACTTAAAAAAGAATCAATCAAAAGGTAAAAAGCAAATTGGTGGGAAGAGATTAGAGAAATTTGGTGGGACCACACAAATAATAGACTTAAAAAAGAGAAAAAAGACTTGAGAGAAAAGTCACAAGACACACAAGAATAAGAACAAGAAAAAGAAGAAATTAAAGGAATGGGGTAAAAGGAGATTTTTAAGAGCCGAGGTGGCGCAGTGGTTAGCGTGAAGCACTGCAGGCTACTTCAGCTGACTGCTAGTTCAGCAGTTCAGCTGTTCAAATCTCACTGGCTCAAGGTTGACTCAGCCTTCCATCCTTCTGAGGTCAGTAAAATGAGGACCCAGATTGTTGGGGGCAATATGCTGAACTCTGTAAACTGCTTAGAGAGGGCTGTAAAGCACTATGAAGTGGTATATAAGTCTAAGTGCTATTGCTATTGCTATATTTAGAAAGGAGTGGAATTTTGGAGGGATTAAAGGAAAATGGGTAAACAAAGGTGGGGGGACAGAAAGAAAGAAAATAAGGGCCATATTAAAGGATTTAAGAAAACTGTATTAATATTATTAATGGTGGATAATTGAATAAATGATAGGTTCATTGTAAAATGGTTTAGTAGTAATCAAGATTTTATATATATATATAATATATATATTATTTAGGGCAAAACAGAAATAACAGAAAAAGTGGGATGAGGAATTTATTGTAGTTAAATGTGGATTGTTAATTAAATTAAGAGGTTTTTAAATATAAGATTTGAAGTAGATGATGAATACTGTCTAGAGTAAAATAGAAAGTAGATGGAATGTGTAAAAGGAATGTCCTTCATTTTAAAAAATAATCTGAAATAAATTGAATTAATTAAAATACAGAGAGCAGTTGTAATATAGAAATATAGAAAATATGAGAAATGTATGTAGTAAATAATATAATTAATTGATGTGAGTGAAAGGGACCAGAAATTTGGGCGATTAGTAAATTGTGTATGTAATAAAAAGAAAATAAGTTAAGATAAAGAAATATGTATGGATAATACTATGGGTTGGGATTGAAATGGAGAGACAATAATGGAATTGATTATGTACTAGAAAAACTATGTATGACTACCAAATGTGATCCGGACAACACTTTGTGCAGAAACTATGTATTGCTGGTTGGAAAAAATAAAAAAAAAACTTTAAAAAAAGTTTGCTGGGCTGTTCAGGCATGGAGGTGCAGCTATTGTACATCCTTCACTGAATAACAGTGTCTACTACTGGGGACATTAATCTTCCTCCTCAAGTGAAGAGCTTCAGGTGAAATACAGATACATGAAAAGGTGAGGGAAGGGGGGGGGGACACTTGCCTAAACAGCCAGGTCAACCCAATCAATTTGGGTATTACTGGGATGACATAGGTTATAGCAAGATTACCCTCATAGTCTACCCACCGCAGCTCTTCTCTCTGAAGAAAGAACTGACCATCAAGCCAAGTTCAGTTCAATACAGTTTTATTGGCATGGAATGCTAGTGTTTTCCATGGTTTGTTCCCTGGGATGTTTTTTTGACTTCCAGGTCTAGTCTGAAGCTGTCGGGTCTCCATGCAGTTTCGTATCCAAATACTAATTAAAGCTAACCCAAGTTTCTGGATCAGCCAAGATTGGCTAGATGCTGTACATAGTATCTCTGAAGATCACTTCAGAAATGTAGCTTACCTGTTTAATCATTTTGCTGGATATTTATCTCCTAACTTTCAAACAACTTTGAATATTTGTAAAATTTAAAGTATATCCCTGAAAGATAATTAAGTTGTTAATCTTTCTTAACAAATATGTTATGCTGGTTTATTTGGATATCATAGCAGTTGAGTGTTATGATTTATTTATTTTTAGTGTATGGCACGTGTTAGCCAGGGATCACTGAGGTGGCTGGCTGCCTCTGTGAAAAGAATTTTTTCGAGCACTGTTACCTTACCCGTGGGACGCCTAAATGCCAGTAGGCAATCGGGGGAGGCTCCTTTCCTGTCCCTGCGTGGTTGATTCCCACATCGAGCCGCCATGCTGGGTTTTGTCTGGCATGAAAAGGAGAACTGTCCCAAAGTTAGCGGAGTCAATTTTGGGTGGAGGACTTAAGAATCTTAAGAGGTGAAAATGTCCCCAAGTTTAGTCTATGAGCCCTCCAGAAAGTACTCTCAAGGGCTTTTAATTTTTAGATTTAGACTTTCAGATTTGTTAAACCCCCATTTTTACTTTATAAGTAACCCAAGGTAGCAAATAAATAAATTATAATTATAATTTTTCCTTTTTATCTTTTTTTTAATCACACTTCGTGCAAATCCTTGCTCTACCCACTCTGAAATCCAGAAAAGGGATGTTTAACAGATTAATAGAGTTGGAAGAGACCTTGCAGGTCATCTAGTCCAACCCCCTACCCAAACAGGAGACTCTACATCTGCCTAGGATCGAATTCACAACCTCATGATTGTGAGGCAAGAGCTCCACCTCTAGGCCACAGCAGCTGGGTTGATGAGCTGCATGTGACTGAGCCACAGGTTCTCCTCTTTTCCAGCAGAAAAGGTGAAAATTTGGAGATAGGATGCACAGAGGTGTGTATGTGTGTGTGTGTGTGTGTAAAACCAGGGAAAACAAACTGAAAATGAAAGAATGATTTGTAACCAAAGGGAAGGAATGAAAAGAATTGGGAGTTGCAGGATAGTTAACCTTTAGCATTCAAGCAGCTCTGACAAGTGATTTTAGCAACAACCACATTTTTCAACTGTAGTGCTTGCAGCCACCTACGGTATATGCCAGTTTATTTTCAGCAGTATTGCAGTCAAACAGTATTCTGACATTGACAGTAATTATTACGAGAGGTGGTTCATCTTTCTATCATGTAAATACTGGAACACCTATTAGTGGAGAATAGGATAATCTTAGAGTATGGGGAGAAAAAAAAGTGTATACTATATGAAAGCTTTTTCCTTTTTAGCTGAGCCATTCAGGTTAAAGACTTTGGAGTAGAGACCAGGAGCATGTTGGTTTTAGTCCAGCCTATGGCACAAAACCAACTTCATGACCTTGGGCAAATCTCTCTCTCTCTCTCTCTCTCTCTCTCTCTCTCTCTCTCTCTCTCTCTCTCTCTCCCCCTCCCTCCCTCCCTCCCTCTCTCTCCCTCTCTCTCCCCTGAGACAAAGGCAAACTAATTCCCAAAAAATGTTGCTAAGAAAGCTGCAGAGATTTATGATTTATCCATGTCGTTTCCAGAGTCAGAATTAATTTGAACACACACACACACACACACACACACACACACACACACACACACACACACACCTGTGTTAATGAACCATAAAGTTATTAAGACACTGCTTCCATTTTCAAAACTTGGCAGTATTAGATTTAGGTTTTAAGACTAGTCTCCAGATACATAAGGCAAGACATTTTGTTTTCCACCTCCTAACAGTGAAGTTGATTTTTAAAATGTAGTATATTTTAACTTTTTAAAAAAATGAAGCCTAAGGAATAGGTTTATCTTTCACCAGACAGCCCATGCTATTATATTTCACTGCAAGTTCACTTTTAGGAGGAAAAAAACTCCCCTCCATGTCGATCCTGCAGGCTATTATTGTAATATATCACTAGCATTAGGGCTTCACTCCCATAATGGACTCTTTCACAAGTTTGATTTTTTAAAAAATCCCATATATAATTGAAAAGTTACTCCAGGAGTTTGACAGATCCATTAAAAGTCTATATAGGCCCATAAATTATTCAAAACAATTTGAGAAATATTTTCTTTTGCAGAAATAAAGCATTTTAAACAGTAGTGGAATATAACTGAATTTCAAATAGTTGGGAGTTACCACAAAAATAGCATTCTATTTGATACTCTCAGTATCAACTGTGCAGGAAGGGTTCCTATGCTTTTACTTAGGGGTTGGAAAGAGAAGTATTATAATAATTTGGGCATCTGGACCCACTTTGCGCTATTTATTTATTTATTTAATAAAATTTATTGGTCACCCATTTTACCTCAGGATAACTCTTTATCCTTTATTCTTGCTTGGGTTAAACTTGGTTATAATGTTTATGGTATCCCTTAAGTTTCCAAATAATTTGATTGATTAGGAACTATATCCCCGATTTGGAAGGAAGAGGCCCATTTTTTGTTTAAACCTCAGGCACCAAGCTATCGTTTGCTAGGCCAGGATCCTCTGTCTACTCATTTGGGTTTTGCTATTTTATTATCACCATGCTTCTAGGCCCCAGGACCAAATAGTTCTAGCAACATGCAAGGCAAAATGGCCCTAAAGACAGATAGATGTTCTTGTTTTCAAGAAAAAGCTGTTTTGCCAGTTTAATGAGCCTAAAATTAACAACACATACACAAACACATACAGATGGCCTTGGAGACTGCATCATTTTTTTGCACTTCTGAGTCTTTTAACCATGATTTCTTAATCTGTTATGTACTTCACATTTAATGAATGTCTTTAGCATTTATTGATAATTGAGTAAGCTTATGTGCTGCAACCAAGGTAATACTGTTAGAAGCATTTTTCTTTCTAAATGGGACCTGCTGTTACTTAATGGCTTGATTTCCTTTTGTATGCTGAAGAGCACAAATTCTAACAAGGATTCCAGCTGAATACAGTCTTCAAGAAGTGGGTACTCTACATAAAGGCACCAGATCCTTTACATGACACCCCACCTTCCCCCCTGCTACTGAATATAAGAATAGTTATTGTAGCTACATCTTGTACACAACTGTGTCTGTTTTCTTGTGCTTTTATTCTTTTACTCTATGGGTTTTGCCTGATCTTGAATAAAATTATTAAAATCATTGGAATAAGGGAAATGTCAACTCACAAAGCTTTCCTGACCTGCTCCCGAGTTGCCATAGGCAGGGGGATGGGAATCACACCTTGCAGCTGCACCAAGGAATTCACACCTCAGTCAAAACAAGACACAATCTAGCCTGCCGAAGTCAAGGCCATCTTCACGGAGACCCCCAATGGCTGGAGGGAGTGACTTCTACGACCCGCGAAATTGCTTCATTGGGGAATGTGACTGGTGACACACTCTGGGGAGGGGAGGGGAAACAGGGTCAGAGGCAAGGCGTGAATTGGGTGAAGCCAGAGGTGGCTTCACCTAGGTCAGGGGTCTCCAACCTTGGCAACTTTAAGACTTGTGGACTTCAACTCCCAGAGCTATGCTGGCTGAGGAATTCTGGGAGTTGAAGTTCACAAGTCTTAAAGTTGCCAAGGTTGGAGACCCCTGACCTAGGTCATGCTGACATGGCGCTCCTAATAAACAACTGGATTTTTCTTGCTAAATGGCTTGAGACTCTTTTTATTAGGGCATTGGTCGGAACCCTACAGGATACACCCAGGCTTATAATGGAGCTTATGTTTCATTCTAGTTATTTGTGCTAGCTGTTGAGGATAGACCCTGAGCAAATGAGAAGTGAGTCAGAAAGATTAAAGTGTCTAAATCAGCCTATTCCTTCCGATAGATCAACAGAACAACTCCCAGAATTTTCAAATGCTGAAGATCTAGGAATTGTGGTGCCAACATAGTTGAAATGAACCTAACTAGGAATTATTTAACTAGAGAGAAACCAAGGAGATAAAGTATATCAAATTCAGTATAGTTTTGATGATTTGGAATTGATTATCTTCAAATGAACTTTCTGTGTTTTAAAAGTGGCTGGAAAGGAAGAAAGTCAAACATAGGACACTTCCATGTGGAGATGATGACCATTCCAAAACAGCTTTTGAGTTCTGTAATCCTACAACACTGGGAGGATTACATTCAGCTGCTCAGCAAGTACATTTCAAGTTCAGTGACTGTGTAATCTAAATTGCATAAAACCTCATTTTCCTGTTCACAATCCTGAAGTTCTGCAGACCTTGTAAGTGGTCCAATTTCTCACCCTCCAGGTGCACTTCAGAGGAATGCTGGTTTAACAAGAGTGAGATTGATAAGAGTTCTGTCTATTTTCTCTTTCAGGGGAGGAGGGGAAGATCTACAGAATAGCAGACTCTGATTATTTCCCTATTTTTACTTTATTCCTCCTAGAAAATAAAGTATCTTTATAGTGAAGTCCTACATTTTGTTCAAGATTTAACAACTTTCCTTCTATCCTTTCGGCTTCAGCCATCATCACTGCAGCCTCTTGATAAAATAATATATCACCTTCACAACTCTCAAAGGGATTTTTAACAAAGGAAGGAAGATGGCAGGGTAGCCTGCTAGATTCATCTGCTTACAGTTTCTTCTCTTTGTTCTTTGCAAGCAACTTGACAAATATACACAACATATTCCAAAAATGTATGAAGAGGTCTGCATTAGCAATTTATTACAAATTTATTGTTTTGGAAGGGCTTTGTGAGTTTGTTTTTTTTCTCCTCCAGTTAGTTGAACAGGAGTTGATTAAATGAGGCATTCTTTCCTCCAAGTCTCCTATTGGTCAGCTGGGGAAACAGCATTGATTGACTCAATTATGACTCATTGTTTTCTCAGAGTTCCAAGATCAAAGGACTCAAGATGGTCAGCAGGTCTTCTTCAAAGTGCTCTACTGAGATTGCGGAATGAGGAAAAATGTCATGTAGCAATGCCCATTTGATATAATTTGTGGCAAGAAGATACACTGCTGTGCATTTCATCTGTGGACATGGCAGAGGCTCTGCAGTCCCAGTATGGAAACACAGAATCAGGCACTGGAAATCTATTATTATAATAACCGTGGATGTAGTTATTCTGTGATGCCACTCAAGATTTTTGTATTAGTTTTTTTGAGGAACCTGTCTTCGAAGCTGGTGGATGCTTCATAGCATAGGGTTTGGCAGTTGGTTCTATTAGCAGCCACAGCTTCTAATTTCCTTGGCTGGGTATCACATAGGGTTTCTTTCACTGCATCTTTGTAGTGCTTGTGAGGTTGACCTCAAGTTCTCTTCCAGATTCCAGTGCATTATTGAGCAACTGGCGAGACATACAGTGGTCATCCATTCTGATGATGTGTCCCACCCACCTCATCTGTGGTCTAATAATCAGGGACTCGGTGCTGGTGGACTATACATGATCCAAGATCTCCAGATTGGAAATATGGTCTTGTCAATGAAAGGTGAGATGGAACAGAGGGTACACATGTGAAATTTCTTCAGCTGTTTGATGTGCTTTTTGTACAGAGTGAAGGCTCACATCCATATAGGAGAGAAGGCATAACTACTGTAGGCTTTCAGCTTTGTGGTGATATGGATGCTTGGTTGATTGACTGCAGTGAATGAACTCTAATATGCAGTTGCCACAGTGCCAGGCTGGCCTTGCTGATCCTAGAGTCTATTTCTTTGTCCAAAGACCCATTGTTTGAGAGTATTATCAAGTATTTGAAGCTGTTTGCATTTATCAGCTGATTGTAGTCAACACTAATTTTTGATTCTGCAGGTTTGGTATTTGTTACAGACTGGTAAAATACTTCAATCTTGTTGAAACTGATGGTCAGGCTGAAGAGCATAACAGTATCTGAGTATTTGTCAGCATCAACTGTAAACCACTGTTTTTGTACACTAGGAATGCAGACTCATCAGCAAAGAGAATTTCTTGAATAACTTTATGGAGGTATTTTATACATTCAAGTGAAGGCCTCTCAAAGACAGAACCATCCGATCGGTACCCGAGTCACATACGGCAGGATTTTTCTTGAGGAAACTTCAGAAAGGGAAATAAGTCTTTGGTCTTCTACCAGTGTGATCAAGGAACCATCTTAAGACTACTCTAAATGGCCAACTTGAGAATACCACAGCAAATGGTGGCTCAGCAGGCAGCCCAACTGACTGGCATTCAGGAAGCAATTCACTTTTCCTCTTCTCAGAAATCAAATTGGAGGAGAGCTGAAGACCTCATAAAGCAACATCAGTCTTCCCATGGCACAGATAACACCTTATAGAGCAAAAGCAAGATTAGTCTTATCACAAAGTCCCTGTTAAGCAAACTGCAGGGATAGTCATGCTACATCAGCCTAGCAAGGCATCCGAGCTATTAAGTTGTAATTTACACTGACATCTCAGAAGCTGATAAAGTTCTCCAGATGTCTGAGGAAGAAAAATTATAAATTAGACATAGAGAGGTATTATATAGTGGTTTGGTTTGTGCTCTATAGGTAATAGTTAAAATGTAGCATTTACGGAATGGAAGTGCTATAACAGATTAACAGAGTTGGAAGGGACCTTGCAGGTCATCTAGTCCAACCCCCTGCCCAAGCAGGAGACCCAAATCTGCCTCTACCTAGGATCAAACTCACAACCTCCTGATTGTGAAGCAAAAGCTCCACCTCTGGGCCACAGCAGCTGCTATCTTGAAGATGAGAAAAAAATGGGGCAGTTCCCATAAACCATGATCTTGCTCTATTTGGATAAATGTTTAAACTGGTTATTACTCTGAAAGATGAGGAACTGGTTGCTTTAGAAAGAGGCCAATATCAACCATAGCATTTCATTGTTGTTCTTCTAGACTTGTCAACTTCACCAGAAAACCTCCTCCAAAGGATTGTGCTGTACTACAGCTGGAGAATTATTACCTAAGTAGACCAGAATAAGGTCAAAAGCTTTTAATGTTATTGACAGATGTGAGAATTAATCTCACAGAGGAGATGTTTGATCTTTTCCCAGACATCAGACATTAGAAATGAAACCGCAGTTTAAAAGTCTAAGTAAAAATATTTATTTCGCTACAAAAACAATAAATCCTCATTTGTTTACATCTCTGATATAAATGTACATCTTCTCTCAATGGAAGACAGAAGAAGGATAGAACGGAGAATGGAATGCACACATGCGTACAAGAACATATCAATCACGTGCTCAGGAATAAACCATTATATTGAATAGGGATGCATCTTCCTGCATATACATGTAACAGGCAATAAATCACACCATGACAGTTATAGATTATGAAATGGGACTTGAGTCAAAAAGTGGCAGTGATGATGTTTCTGCTTAATATTCTACTGATTTAGGATACTCCTTGCTGTTCTTCTTTCTCCCATTATAAGATTTTTTGCCCCTCCCTCCAATGACACCTAGCATGCATGGTCCACAATGAGTTGTTTTATGGTAGAGGGCAATTTGATTTGTTCTGGCCTTCATAGTTGATTTTTTGTTTGTTTCCCAGAAGATTTTAATATGCCTGTGCAAAATTTGATATTCCCTGAGCTAGGTAATATTTACTTCTTCTAGTGCTGTTTTGCTTATAACAGGTTCATACATGGGCAACTTTACAGAATGCAAAAGATAGAGCAAGGTCATGGCTGATACAGAGTACCTAGTAAGACATTGGGCAGATGAGGTTAAAGGAGTGAAAAATTGACTTCAGAAATCACATAAATTTGCCTAAATCTAGTTAATAAAGTTTTTGGAATGGTTTATCCAAAAATAAAAGATTCCATACAACGAAACTGCAAAAGAGAAATTGCTTAATGCAATAAAATTCAGAGCCATAAAATTCTATTTAAACGCTACTAAATTATTTTCTCACATGTGCATCATCATATTAGGAAAAAATCTTGCATTGGGGGTACAGTTAGCATTGGGGGTATAGTTAGACAGAACAACAGAAGAAAAGGATTTAGGTGTGCTCTTAGCAGTTGAGTGTAAAATTAATAAACAGGTTGCCAGGTAGATGTGAAGGGAGAGGGGAAGGAAAAAGGAGGTCCTAATCCCAATAGTTGGGATTTAGTCAGACCCCATTTGGAATACAGTGTCCAGTTCTGGAGACCTCACTTAAAAAAAGAAATGGTGCAAGGAAGGTCTGAAGAACATATCAGGAGAGATTGGAGGAACTGAATATGTACATCCTGGAGCACAGAAGGAAAAGGGAGACATCGTTGAAATCTTTAAATATATTAAGGGTGTGAATAAGGTTCCAGAAGGCAATGTTTTCAATAATCACAAACATAGAGGCATAACCTGAAATTGACAGGAGGAAAGTTCAAAAGGGATGGGATAGGAATTTATTCCTACCAAGGCGCTATACTGTAGATCAGGGGTGGCCAAACTATGGTTCTTTGAGGACCTGTGGACTTCAACTCCCAGAATTCCTGAGCTAGCCATGCATGTACTGGCTGGCTCAGGAATTCTGGGAGTTGAAGTCCACAGGTCCTCAAAGAACCATAGTTTGGCCACCCCTGCTGTAGATCTTGTTCCCTTGAAGTCATCCTTAGGTAGAAAATAAAACCGAGATTTAATTCTAAGTAACAAAATATTTATTTCAGTATAAAAGTAACAAAACATAAACCTTAATAAGCTACATTGTCCCAGTCAAGAATTCACATCTGCCTCGGGCAGAGGCTTGCAGAAGAAGAAGGAGGAGGAGACAAACTCCTGGAATGCACACATGCGTAGAAACACATATCACATGTCTGCTTGATTAGAAAATACAGTAGATCTAGAAATATAGTAGAAGACTAAGAAATATAGCACAGAGGCTCAACTGGCAATATATTCACATCGTGACAAAAAGAAATGTTAGAAAGTTTGAGTTGTGGTGCTTGAGAAAGCTCCTGCATATTCTATGCACAGCAAAGGTGACTAAAAAGCAAGTACCAGAGTGCATAACGCCAGAAAGCAAAATCATGAACCTGAATGTCAGTTACTTTGGCCATGTCGTGTGGGCTAATTCACTGGAGAAAGCAATTATGTTTGGAAAAGTTAGTGGTAAAAGGAAACCAGGCAAAGAACATGGTGGCTGCGCAATATGAAAGCTGACACCAGCCTGAGCATAGAAAAACCTCAAAGAAATAGTGTAAGCTCAGAAGATATGGAGAGACCTGGAATTGCCAAGAGTCGGACTTGACTGATGGATAACATCATCATCATCATTTCAGAGAAAGAGTAGTGGAAGCTTGGATAACTTCTACAACTTCCAGTGGAAGAAGTGGGTCAGTCATCAATAACTGAGTTTAAACTCAAAAACTTGAAACTTTAAAGAAACTTTAAAGAAACTTTAAACTTTAGAAAGAGCCGAAGTGGCGCAGCAGTTAGAGAGCAGTACTGCAGGCTACTTTAGCTGACTGTGATCATTTGACTTCAGCTGTTCAAATCTCACGGGCTCAGGGTTGACTCAGCCTTCCATCCTTCCGAGGTAGGTAAAATGAGGACCCAGATTGTTAAGGGCAATGTAAATATACATTGCTTAATGATGTAAACCGCTTAGAGAGTGCTTGCACTATGAGACGGTATATAAATCTCATAAACAAACAAACAAACAAACAAACAAACATGCTTGGGATAAACACATGTTCATCATCCAACAAAACATTTAAAAATAAATAAAAGGAAAGGAAAGGAAAGGAAAAGAAGAATAAAAGAAAAGAAAAGAAAAAAGAAAAAAGAAAAAAAAGAAAAGAAAAGAAAAGAAGGGAAAAAAGGGGAAAAAGGGAAAAAATGGGAAAAAAGGAAAAAAGGAAAGGACAAAGGAAAAGAAAAAAGAAAAGAAAAGAAAAAAAGAAAACAATCTTAAAGGGCATACTTGATGGATGACTAGGTTTTTTCCTGCCATCAGTTTTCTATGTTTTCTTTATATTGTTTGTGTTATGTATGTGTGCTTGAGTGTGACTTCAAATCAATTGGTGGTGCTCTTGGGAAGGGCTTTTGAAAATGGTTTGCCATTGTCTCCTTCCTGTGGCTGAGAGGGAATAACTAGGTCAAGGTCATCTAGCTGACTTTGTGCCTGGCAGAACTAGAACTCACAGTCTCCCGGTTTCTAGTCTAATGCTTAACCATTACATCAAAGTGGCTCTTACATCACCCGGGGAATCTATGATATATGGAAAATTAGCAATATTTCAATACAGTATTTCATTTGCCTAAGAAATAAACTAGCATTTGAAAAATGCTTGTTCAAATTATAAAAAAAACTAAAGTGGGGCTTAAAAAGTACAATATTTTTTGGGTCAGGCATAACTGCTACAGAAGCTATTCCAGAAACAGAGCATCCCGATACAGAAAGCTCTTTCAAAGATGGAAAGAAAAAAAACCCCAACCTCAGATACTTTCATTAAAGATATACTGGATCTCTTAAAGCACAGACAGGTTAATATATTATCTACAAGGCAGAAGTGGTTGTTATGTCACAGTATTCAATAAATGTAACTGGCATGTTGGTCAGTAAAGCAATTTGCAATGAAATCATTTGCAACACTTGCCATCTTAGATGATTTCAGTTCTTTAAGTAACTGGTTCAGTTGTTTAATTCAGAGTAAATTGCAAACTAATTCGGAGTGCAGGGAGTTTGTTTTTATGTTTCAACAACAGAAGCAAACATTCAGACAGGATGGCTTTCCCCCCTCTCTTTGAATAAAAAGAAACACTTATCAGTCACCAAAACATAAAACTTAGAATAATTTAGAATAGAATAGGCTCATGGACAGAAAAGCAAGATTTAGGATTTATTTTGTACTGTATATTGCCATTGTTTCAACACAAGTTTTTTTTAAAGCTTATTATAAAATAGCATGTCTTCTGCCTTTTTACCAAAACTGTAGTGCTGGAATAAACAAGCAACAGCTTTAGCACTGCTTGATAGCCATAAGGAAGGGAAGGGAGGGAGGGAAGAGAAAATAATGCTGAAATATGTGGATGTGCACCCCACTGTTTGCCTGCGATATGTTTCATCTCAGAAATCATGCTAGTTAGGATGTAATTGGTAAGAAACAAAGGCTATAATCTGTTGCGGTTTGGGTTTGGTTTTTTTTTTCTAATTTGGATGAGACGGTCTGAATGATATTTTAGAAACAGTAACATTGGGACATGGACAGGCATAGCTTTCAGAAGACTTGGTAGCTCTTAAAACCTCCTTTTTATGGAGCTCATCACCTATTCCTAATTCAATCAGGAATTATCAGTTTCTCCAGCAAGAAGAGGTTTAAGTTAGAAAACAATTTACTTATTGGGGCGAGCTTTGCAAAAAAAAAAAAAAAGCAAATATACATTGTTAAGGAAGGGAACAATCTTTCCACAACAAAGAGAACTGGTGTTTTGTATAGCTCACGGGTGTCAAACTTGCGGTGTCACCTTGCTGTCACATGATGTTTTGCGATGCTTTTCTCTTTGTGGAGCTGGGGTGGGCGTGGCTTGTGCATGATGCGTGTGGCCCGCGGGCCACCAGTTTGACAACCCTGGTATAGCTGGTTCAGCTGTTTTCTAAACAATGGATTAATCAGTTGTTCTGATTAAGAACAGTATGTGGTTTTTTTTAAAAGCAACATACGCTTTGGGACAGCAGTATCTACTACTTAAAGTGGTAAGATACCACTTTAAAAGATACCATGGAATTCTTTGTCAGTGCTTATTCTTTGCAGGTAGAGTGGGGTAGGGTGAGGAAAAGGAATTCTTGTGTGAAATCTTGGACAGCCAGTCACTGCTGAACTAGACACACCAATGGTCTATCAGTTGTGGTCTTCTAAATATAATATAATATTTATTTATTTATTTATTTATTTATTTATTTATTTATTTATTTATTTATTTATTTATTTATTTATTTATTTATTTATTTATTTATTTATTTATTTATTTATTTGTTGCATTTGTATGCCGCCCACTCCACAGAGACTCTCTTATACGCTTGAGAAATAAATGTTAAGTGCCTCAATATATTTCATACAGATATTTTTGCATAGTGAAAATTTTCTTGGATGTCACATTGTAAATCAAATTGAGTTTCATAGAAGCTATAGGCCAAGAATCTGAACACAAATTAAGGCAGGGGTAAACATCTTTTGATTATTGCTGATAAGATTCCTATTTATTGCTGATATGATTCCTCCAGAGACCAATACTGGTAGCTGGAGATGCTGGGAATAGTAATTCAGCAACATTTAAAAAACCACAGATTTCATATCACCACATTGGGGTATTAAATAATGGAATACTATACTTACTTCATGCAGATAATCTATTTCCTGGTCTCTAATATGTAAAGTGACCAGATTTTTTTTTTTAAGCGGGACGGGGGGGGGCGGGCCTGCCTCGGCGCCATTTGAATTTTGCCCTCTGCGCATGTGCAGAACGCTGCGCATGCGCAGAGGGCAAAAGTCAAGAGCTGAGTACGGGGCATGGGGCGGGGCACGCAGGACGGGGTGCCGGGTTGCAGGCCGGCAGCGGCGGAGGGTCGCTTGAACTCGCTTCCCGCCGCGGACCGCGTTCACGCGCGGCGGCGGCAGCAAGCCGGGAGCGCTCGCCTGGAATTGGAATCAGCGAGCAGCTGGGCATCGGGGCTCTTCCCCCGCCTTCTCCATCCTCCAGGGTCGCCACTGCGGGGGTTCCGTCTCTCCGGTGGTGCCTGCGTTGGAAGGGAAGGGGGGGGAAGAAAGGCAGCCTGCGGGGCTTGGCACGGCTGGGAGTTGCGAGGCGGCGTAGCAACCGGGCTGTTCCTCCGGGTGTGCTAAAGTGCTCGAGTTTTTTCTCTCTCACACACACATGCACAACCTTCCAACAACCGGGAAGTCGTGCTGGGAGATCCAGTCCGACCCGGTCGTTGGAAGGTTGTGCATGTGTGTGTGAGAGAGAAAAAACTCGAGCAATTTAGCACACCCGGAGGAACAGCCCGGTTGCTACGCCGCCTCGCAACTCCCAGCCGTGCCAAGCCCCGCAGGCTGCCTTTCTTTCCCCCCCTTCCCTTCCAACGCAGGCACCACCGGAGAGACGGAACCCCCGCAGTGGCGACCCTGGAGGATGGAGAAGGCAGGGGAAGAGCCCCGATGCCCGGCTGCTTGCTGACTCCAATTCTGGGCGAGCGCTCCCGGCTTGCTGCTGTCGCCGCTGCCGCTCACCCTTCAACAGCCAATCAGCGTGGGGCGCCGACAGCAGCGACGTCATCTCTCCGCGCCCGCCTTGCAGAGAGAAAGGCATGGGTGGGTGTTTTAAGGTGACCAGATGTCCCGACATTGTTTTAAAAAATCGGGACTTTTTAAGAGGGCGGGCGGGACGCGGGACAAATGATTAAAAAGCGGGTCTGTCCCGCCAAAATCGGGACGTCTGGTCACCTTACTAATATGGTATTCACTAGCAACCATGTGGCTGCCTATTTGCTAGGCCTAGCAAATATTATTATTGCTTACATTCATTATTAAAAAATAAAGAGACGATAGCATGCTGCTAAGTGAAGCACCCGCCTCAAGAACAGCCTGTATTTTCACCAATACCTCTGGGCTTCACATAAATCTAACAGACATTCTTAAGGGAAAAAAATGGTGAGGAGCTGCAGGCTGTTGCTTGTTTTGTTTTCCAATAGAGGAATGTTTTATGACATTCATTGCCCCAACCCACAGTAGCCATTTTGTGAGACTATCTAAAGCACTTTCTCACATTCCAAATGTGACTACAGTCTCCAAAAGTTGGGTATCTGCTCAATTGTGTAAGCAAAATCCTGGATGAATTGCACCAAAACTGTTTTCTTCTAAGTAACTGGACATGCTGTTTAAAATGTAAATGCAGAACTTACTATAAATGCAGAAGATTTTTTTACAGATAGCCTAAATTAAAACTGCATTTTTTTTCTTGGATGGTATCCAGTAACAAAAGCAAATAAAAATTTTCTCAAAATATATTGGAAAAACTGGCTGGTGGGTAGAAAATGTGCCTTTAATTTTAAATGGATTACATGCTGAATAATTGACCACCTACTAAGGCAAGGTAGACCTGTGCAATGCATTTGTATCAATACAGAAATATATTTCAAACACTCAAGGCTATTAAAAAATAGATACCGGTACTTCTCCTTGCGGTTAGCAATGAATCCTTTTTCAATTCTAGAAATGGGAAAAAAACAACCTTCCATTTCATCTGTAGGGAATCAAAGATATTTTTATACAGAAAACATGAATCTCCACCAAGTCACAGAAATCTAAAGTTTATGTGGATTAACATTAGATCGCCAAATACCGATGTTAGAAATCCTTGTAATCTTAACCATAGGCTAAGTTCTTGAAAAAGGAGGAAAACATAATAATACTTTGCAATGTTCACTCAAATTCTTTTCTAAATGGTATATTATAAACTTCTGGGAAAGAACCCAGCAGTATTCAATTCAAACCTTTATTGTCAGAGTACAACATGTGTACAATGAGATTGGCTGAGCCTCACTTCGTGCATCCCCCCCCCCAACACAATACAACTCACAGTGAAAGACAGAAAATTCCTAGCCCAGTGAGTCCTACTAACAAACACCAGTAGATTGTTATATTAATGGAGGAGAGGATCACTCAAGCTATTAAGCATGTCATATTTTTTCTGATCCCACACAAAATCCTGTCAAATTGCTAATGATTCAGATACATTCTAAACAGATTCTAGCAACTTCAGAATGCCACTTGAAACAAAATGGGATCCTTCCAAAAAAAGCTACCGTATTTTTCGGAGTATAAGACGCACCTTAGTTTTGGGGGAGGAAAACAAGGAAAAAAGGCTTCTGCCTCCAAGCAATTTGCCAAACACCAAACAGCAAACAGCACAGATGATATACACTGTTTGCTGTGTATTTCTGTGCATGTGTGCCTGACCCATAGAAATAGCAAAGAATTGGAGAAATGTACATTATACATTATACATTAAAAGAGCCGAGGTGGCGCAGCGGTTAGAGGCAGTACTGCAGGCCACTTTAGCTGACTGTGATCCGCAGGTCAGCAGTTCAAATCTCACCGGCTCAAGGTTGACTCAGCCTTCCATCCTTCCGAGATAGGTAAAATGAGGACCCAGATTGTTGGGGGCAATATAAATATTACATTGCTTACTGGTGTAAACCGCTTAGAGAGTGCTTGCACTGTGAGGCGGTATATAAATCTCACAAATAAATAAAATAAAAATTATGCCAGAAAGTTTTCTTAAATGTAGTCACACTAACTCCTCCCAATTATTTAAATAGATCTACTCCAAGGTAAGTCAGGATTTCACTCTAATACTAAACAGGACACTGTTACATTTCATACTATACTTGTACAGAGCTGTTAAAATTAACTGAAATTTCTGGAAGTATACATTATTTTCTATTATTTAAAAGAAGATACAATAGCACTGTGCCTCTTCAGAGCAAGCATTTATTTTAAAAAGCTTCTTTATTTTGTTAAGTTGTCTAGATTTACAGGGGTCTCCAACCTTGGCAACTTTAAGACTTGTAGACGTCAACTCCCAGAATTCCACAGCCAGCAAAGCTAACAAAGCTTTATACACACAATCATGTTTATACTTTGTTTATACTTTACTTGTTATCTTATATGCTTGACAAATAAAATAATAATAACAATAACTGGCTGCTTGAAGGAAAGGGTGTGCCTGCACTGCAGCCAATCAGAGCTCTGCTAGAATTGAATAAAGCACTGGAGATTGCCCTCTCTGAAGGGCTTAAGACGGTTAGTCTCAGAAAATAGCAGTTTTGAACGGAAGCTGAGAAGCACAGGTGAAAGGTGCATTTTCAGCGGTTTGGAGTGGGAAAAGGACAACATCATTCATTCCTACACTGTTGAGTGACTTGTATTGACAATGGACCAAGCAGAAAGTGTGACTCTTCCCTGTGACTAAGACAACAGAGGCAGTTTCACCACCTGGGGCTTGTGGGGATAACCTGAGAAACAGTAAAGATCAGAGGATGCTTATCCTAGCTTTGGTTCACTATGGCAGGGGTCTCCAACCTTGGCAACTTTAAGACTTGTGGACTTCAACTCCCAGAATTCCTCAGCCAGCTTTGCTGGCTGAGGAATTCTGGGAGTTGAAGTCCACAAGTCTTAAAGTTGCCAAGGTTGGAGACCCCTGCACTATGGCACACTCCAGATATGCTGGAGTTAAAGCTGTATTTTATATTGTCAAAAATGGGAACTGGTGGCAACAATATTTCTTTCCAATGACCGTCTGGGGTCTGAAAAACCCTCAAAGCCATTTTACACCTGGAAATCGCAGGATTTTTAGCTGTGTAGTCTTGGTGATAAAGATTCTCCACTACACATTCTGAAAAAATGGTGACAAAGTGAGTGCAGTTGTCTCATTTTCTTCAAACTCTGGTAGCCAGCCATTGGTTTCTATACTGCCTGAAGATAACTTAGTTATGAGTTTTAGTTGGTTCAGCATAACCTAGAGCAGTGATGGCAAACCTTTTAGGCACCGAGTGCCGAAAAGGGAGTGCGTGCGCGCTTGTCTGAGCTGCAACCCGGAAGAGCAGCTGCCTAGGGTGCATGTGCGTGCCCAAAAATGAACTTCCGGTTTCCAGCGCGTGCATGCATGCTGGCCAGCTAGTCTTCTGGGTTTCTGCTGTGCATGCGTGTGCGATGATCAGCTGGCCGGTGCGCATGCTCACACAGGAAAATGGAAGACCAGCTCTTCCAGTTTTCGATATTGCTGCGTGCACGAAGGCCAGCAGATCATTGCGTGCGCATGCGTGCCAGAAACCCGGAAGACAAACGGCTGATGCCGCGTGTGCCAGGCGACATGGCTCTGCGTGCCACTTCGGGCACACCTGCCATAGGTTCGCCATCATGGATCTAGACTATGGATTTCTTTTTCTGTCCAGCATGACTAACATTTTAAAAGTATCCTGGCATTAGAAAGAAACTGATGTGATTTTTGGTACCTATGGGGAATCATGTGTGAAGAATCTTAGCAAAAAACCAGAATCTGGAAGATTAAATTTAATCTATGCAAGAAAAAAAAGGCTTAATGCTGTTAAGTAAAGTTTGCTGTTCCACAAGGCAGCTCCTGTGGAGTCATGTTAACACTCCCAGTAGAAAAGAGCGCATCATACCAAAAAAGAACCCAAATATGAAGAACTAAAGGGGGGGGGATAAAATAAAATGGCCCAGTTAAATCCTCTAGAGTTGATCCTTAAAGAGAAGGGAACATGAGTAGGGGGAAACAAAGATTTTAGGGTCATAATACTTCAAGTATAATAGTTAAGAATATGGACAGTTTTTGCTTATCATAGAGTTTCATTTTATGGCAAGCAAAGTAAAAGAAATACTTATTGTGTGTGTGTATCAGTGGTGTGTTCCTACCAGTGCGGTCCACTCTATAGCACCGGTAGCGGCCCGCTGGTGACATGACAGTACCGGTGCGGTCGGTTGCCGGTGCCTGGGCTCCACCATTTTTTAAATTTTTTTTTTAATTTTTAAAAAAATTTTCTTCTGCGCATGCCCAGAAGCCGAGCTTCCGGCACTGCGCATGCGCTGCCTTCCTAACCCACAGTGAGTCCAAGCAGGGGAGGATGGCTGAGGGAGAGGGTGAGACACTGAAAGAAAGGGCGGAGGAGCTATCTCCATTCCCCTCCCTTCAGCAGTCCGAGAAGCCACGAACATGCGGTGATGATCCCAGGCATTTTTGCACGTTCGAGGCTTCTCGAGCTGCTGAGGGGAGAGGGAACGGGCGGCAGGAGCCTAGGAGCATCGAATGGGGAGAAGCATTCAGGCCGGACGGAGCCTCCTAGAAGAACCGCTGCCGCAGTCTTGCTGCTCCGTTGCAGGGGGCTGCGTTGCGGGTGGGCAATGCCCCCCGCTTCTCCAGCCGCTGCCAAGCTCCCAAGGCCCACGCCCACCCGGTCACATGGCTGGCAAGCCACACCCACAAAATAAGCCACACCCACAGAGTGGTAGTAAAAAAATTAGGAACCCGCCCCTGGTGTGTATGTGTATGTACATGTATATAAAAATCCAGTGCCTTGGGTTATTTATAAAAAATAATAATAAAGGCAGAATAAACAAAGCACTGCACATGGCACCCGTTAGGATGTCCATTATTTGCATATCTGTAATAAAGATCCATGATCTGAGATAACAGAGTGCCAAGCTGTTTCTTATATGAAAAGTGTTTTCAGCATTTTGACAACAGTTTGGTAAAGGGAAATATGCTGAGATGATATTCAGCGTAAAAAACAACCCTAAGACCAAACCCTTAACACTTCACTTTCTCAGGACCCTAACAATGAGGACCCAGATTGTTGGGGGCAATGTAAATATATATACATTGCTTAATGGTGTAAATGCTTAGAGAGTGCTTGCACTATGAGGCGGTATATAAATCTCACTAATAAATAATAAAATAAATAACAAGTTTTAAGTGTCCTACCATAGGGCTCCATAAAACAAACACGACAGAAACTTTAATTTCATCCCTATGTAAGAATCCCTGAAAAAGTAAGAATTAAGCAAGAGGCCAAGTTCAAATATAGCATTAAACGGTGATATCTTTAAAACTTTTGTGATTAAGTCAGCATGCGATATGATTCTAAGAACATGGATTCTTCTTCTTTTTTAAAGGATCATTCCTTATACAGGAGGGCCTTAAAGAGCCTTCTAAAAGATATTTCTACTGCCTTCCAAATCAATATTTAGAACCATTTACAGAATAAAACAAAATTACAACTTTAGTATTGCATATTTAAACCAAGCAGAGAGATTTCATCTGTCTTCTTGAAACGAAGATGCTTTCAGAATATGCCACAGAAATACTTACTATGGAAACAAATCAGTCTCCACAGGAAGCACATTCGTGAGCTTTTCTACCATCAAGATGGTGTCAGTGTATATCAGTTATCTATCTCACTCTAAAGCTGAATGCCTGTGGAGATGTGTCCTATTTTGTGCAGATCTACAGCCAGGACTGATGTCAGATAAAACAGATATGAGTGGAGTCCAGAGAGTAGCAAATACTCAAAAACAATCAGAATCAAGGTCTGAGTAATAGTTGTCAGAGGCAAAATCCAGAGCACAGATAGGAAGGAGTCCTGGATGCAACAAGCATCCAGCAGTTTTCTAGATAAGTGAGGCAGTAATGTACAAACCATCACCAATCCAAAAATCCCTAGAACTACTGTATGAGCCATGGTGGTGCAGTGGTTAGAGTGTAGTACTGTGGGCTATTTCTGCTGACTGCCAGCTGCCTGCAATTTGGCAGTTCAAATCTCACCAGGCTCAAGGTTGACTCAGCCTCCCATCCTTCCGAGGTGGGTAAAATGAGGACCCAAATTGTTGGGGGCAATATGCTGACTCTGTAAACCGCTTAGAGAGGGCTGTAAAGTGATATATAAGTCTAAGTGCTATTGCTATTGCTATATCCAAGATTCAACTATTAGGAAACAATATACCGTTTGAATGTCTCTCAAAGAGATGTCTTAATACACAAACTTGATTCAGGGAAAAATGCTTTAAATCTGGTACATATAAACATAATCTCTTCTATTTTTAAAAAAAATACAGATATAATTTTTTGCCCTTATGCATGGCTGTAAAAAAATGTGCCACTCTTCTCAAAGTTGGATTAATTTTAATGAGTGAATTATTTAAAGTTGTGATTTTTTTCAGGCTCTTACAGAATCCTTAAAAAATAATCAGGCAGATCTAATAAATAATAGAAATAATATATCAACTTTAGCTGTGCCTTCAGAAAAACTATTGTTGGGACATCTCCAGGTGACCTTAACTGACATATTAACTCTGATTGTATTAAGCCACCTCCTCTCTCTGTGCACTTTGCTTCCTCCCTCTCCATTTGGGTCAGTTTAATTTTAACTGAATTTGAAAATTTGAAAACCTCTTTTCTCATTGGTAGAAAACTACATGCTATTTTTGGACAAAGCAAATTTCACTAAATTTCCATCTCACAATTTTTGTTTTAAATAAATGTCAAGTAATCAGCAACGTACGTCAAATGAATTTTGCAATCAAAAAGTATATTATTATTTTGCCTGAATCTATGAATCTATGAATTTCAAAGACATTATATATTAAGTCATTAGTACACTATAACTCCTTTTTGAATGTGTGACTAAATAGCAAAAAATTTGAAGAAAATTTTGGTTGGAAACTAACTAAAAAGAGAAACAACCTGCAATTAAGGAGAAACTTCCTAACAGTGAGGACAATTAACCAATGGAACAGCTTGCTCCATTCATGGAGGTTTTTAAGAAGAGATTAGACCAGGGGTGTCAAACTCACATTGTCATGACAATACCACGTGATGTATTGAGACTTTTTCCCCCTTCACTAAACCGGATATGGGCATGGCCCAGGGGTGAAATTCAAAATTTTTCCCTACCGGTTCTGTGGGCATGGCTTTGTGGGCGTGGCAGGGGAAGGATACTACAAAATCTCCATTCCCAACCCACTCCAGGGGAAGGATACTGCAAAATCCCCATTCCTTCCCCACTCCTGGGGGAAGGATATTGAAAAATCTCCGTTCCCACCCCACTCTGAGGCCAACCAGAGGTGGTATTTGCCAGTTCTCCGAACTACTCAAAATTTTCGCTACCGGTTCTCCAGAACATGTCAGAACCTGCTGAATTTCACCCCTGGCGTGGCCGTGGCCAGTGTGTGATACATCCGGCCCGCAGGCCAGGAGTTTGACAGCCCTGGACTAGACAGTCACTTATCTGAAATGGTATAGGTTCTCCTGCTTGAGCAGAGGGCTAGACAAGAAGACCTCCAAGATCCCATTCTATTCTATTCTATTCTATTCTATTCTATTCTATTCTATTCTATTCTATTCTATTCTATTCTATTCTATTCTATTCTATTCCGTTCTATTCTATTCTAGACTTGTTTTCAGATATGGCATCAAAAGTTAATCATATTGTTATCTCTCAAAACTTTTTTTTTAAAATATACATATATATTTTATGCTCAACTTTTTGTCTTTTAATGTATTGGTAAATTTTCCCAAAAGAATTTTAGAGACCCAGGATTTTAATATTCAAGATTTGCAATAAAATATTTGATAGAGTGGATTTAAGAGAACTGACAAATGTTTTAGAGAAGGCTCGACTACTTGAAATTCTGGCTGGGAATTCCAGATGTTGTACATATAGAGGATTTCTAATTGGAGAAGGAATTATTTGAAATAACAAAGTTAATAATAAAACTTAAACTGAGTTTCAGGGAAATAATAG
This sequence comes from Diadophis punctatus similis, assembly GCA_023053685.1. Classification (NCBI taxonomy): domain Eukaryota; kingdom Metazoa; phylum Chordata; class Lepidosauria; order Squamata; family Dipsadidae; genus Diadophis; species Diadophis punctatus. Next base: position 64,020,225 of record JALIGW010000004.1, read on the forward strand.
AGTCTCTTACCAATGGCTGGGTATTGGAAATTTGGGAAGAAAAGCTATTTTGAGCCTGTTATTTTTCAACCCTCACAACCTACAGCTGTGACATAGCTGACAAGCCATGCTAGTACATATGCCTCCCCTCCCCCCAAACTGAAATGTTAACTCTATTGAGATGTTCTTGATGTGCCAATATTTTCAAAATATACAGGTCAATTAAAGAGGTGGTGGAGGAACACAAACCTTTGCTAAAACTTTCCAGTGCCCTACTCTGCTGCCCCAGTGGTATTGATGGTGTGTTCCAGTTACAAACACAAGAGGTGTAGGCCAAGAGTTTATATTCCCAACAGGATCACTGTAGGCATTAAGGTTGTCCCAGTTGCCCAGGTGAAGCGAGCAGGCATCTATTCTTGGCAACAGCAAAATAGGACGATAGTGAAGTTGGATGATCACTTTACTGACCTCAGCAAAGGCATAATAATTGCACACTGTGGAAGAATGCAATGGTAAACATTCCTATATTTCACCAAGAAGCCGCATAGATAGATGGTATAAACCAATGGAGGATAAAGTGACAGGTGATGGACTCCTTATGTCACATACTACTAAGAAAGAGCTGAGGATCTTTTCAAGTACTAATGGTGTTTATGACAAGGCTGGATTAAATTCTTCAGGATGCCTAATTGCTGATGTTACCATACAGAAAAAGGAAATCTAAAGCTGCAAAGACAGAAATATATGGGGACCTGGAATGCATGGAGCACAAATATGGAAAAGTTCAATGTAATGAAAAATGAATCAATTACACAGTGACATCCTAGGCAACAACAAATTGAAATGGATTGAAAGTGGACACTTTCAGTTAGAAGGTCATGCTGTTACTACTCAGACATGAAAAAGAAAGAAGGCATGGGCTTGCTTTTATAGTCAGGAAGGATTCAGCAGAAATAATATTGGTTACAATGCAGACAATAGCTGAATAACATCAATTGGACTTCCTTTGATATGGCATTCATGTTCCAACCACTGATGCAGAAGATGAGAGGTTGATGAGTTTATAATCAGGTTCAATCTGAAATCAACAAAACATGAAAGCAAGATGTGCTGTTTGTGATTTGTGCCTGGAAACAATAATGAGAAAAATGTAGTTGGACTGTATGGCTTAGGAAACAGAAATGAAGTAGGAAAACAACTTATATTCTGTCGCTCCAATGATTTATTCATGGCTAACATAGTCTTTAAACAACCACAATGGTGACTATATAGATGGACATCACTTAATGGAGTTCACAGAAACCAAACGTTATATTTAGTGGTACAAGGAGGTGGGACATGTTAGTTATAGCTAACAAAAAGCTGACTGTGTAATAGATCATGTACTGCTCAAATGCAAGTTCCAAGTTAAGCTAAAGTAGAAGAAGAAAGCCAATGAATGCCAATTTACACAATGTGATCTTGAAGGTATGCCCACCATTTCGAAAAACTTCAGGAATCCTCTTGAAATATTGATCCTCATTGATTGGTAACCAGAAGAACAATGGAATGAACTCAGAAAAGTGCTTAAGGCTGAATGGGAAAAGAGACTGCCAAAGACCAAGAAATTGAAGAAAGCAAACTGAATGTTAGAAGACACAGTGGAAAGTCCCAAGAAGAGAACAGAAGCCAAACCCAAGAAAGACAAATATCTCAGAGGAAACATAATAAATGATTTCAGAGAGCTGTGAGAAGAGATAAGAAGTAGTATTGCAATAACATCTGTAAAATCATTGAAGATGGAAACAAGATACTGAAAAACAAGAAAAGTCTTCCAAGAGATTTCTGAAGAAGGTTCCAAACTTGAATTGATACCAAAGCATAGATATTAATCAATTCAAGGAAGAGTGAAAAAAGATGTAAACAATCTATTAAAATCCTGTATTATCAACATCTGACCTCACATTGTCATATTTTGGGCTCATGTAAAGAACTGGCTGTCTTGAGAAACCTATAATGCTGGGAAAGGTGGAAAGAAAGATAGGACATTCAGTGATGAATGGATTGAGTTACAGTTGCAATGGAAGATCTTGAAGAGCCAGACTAGGGATAAACCAATCTTAAATATTCATATTTGTCTTCTCTCACTCTGTTTCTCTTATAAAACTTGTTGACCTCTGCCTTTTATTGTACTAGGTCAAAGAAATCACACAGGTTGAAATAATCAGCTCCTAAAGCAAAATGGTATGAAATGGGGTATTAAATCTGTGATATAATTTGGCCTCTGTCTTGGGAAGATGAAGAGCTAGGAACTTCTGACTAGAAATGAGTGTGAAGACTACAAGTTGCAACACAGTGTGAACAATGGCCAAATGATTGTGGATGCTCATTCACTTTGTCTTTAAAATTTCTGTTTATGCTCAGATTGTCAATATGGGGAAACAAGATACTTGCTTGTATTTTAACCATAAAAATATTTTGGAAATAAAAAAAAAACTGAGTAGTACTTCAAGTTGAGATGGGTCATTTCCTGTTCAATCGTAAGATCATCTAATTTATTGAGACACTGAAGCAGTGGTGGGTTCCTACCAGTGCGGTCCACTCTATAGCACCGGTAGCGGCCTGCTGGTGATGTCACAGTACCAGTGCGGTCGGTTGCCGGTGCCTGGGCGCCGCCATTTTTTTTTAAAAAAAGTAATTTTTTTAAAAATTTTACTTTGCGCATGCCCAGAAGCCAAGCTTCCGGAACTGCGCATGTGCTGCCTTCCTACCCCACAGTGAGTCCAAGCAGGGGAGGATGGCTGAGGGAGCGCATGAGATGCTGAAAGAATGGGTGGCAGGAGCTATCTCCATTCCCCTCCCTTCAGCAGTCCGAGAAGCCATGAACACGCAGTGATGATCCTAGGCATTTTCGCACGTTCGAGGCTTCTCAAGCTGCTGAGGGGAGGGAGAATGGGCGGCAGGACCTATCTCAGTTCCCCTCCCTTCAGCAGTCTGAGAAGCCACACCCACCCGGTCACATGGCTGGCAAGCCACACCCACAAAATAAGCCACGCCCACAGAGTGGTAGTAAAAATATTAGGAACCCGCCCCTGCACTGAAGGGTATTTAGGAAAGAGGCGTCGAGAAAACCCTTTCATCAAGGTAAAATGTGAGTTTGGAAACCAAGCATAAGTCACAATGCATTTCAGGACCACATGAAACCTATATTTTTGTTGAATAACACATTTATTTATTTGATTTTATTATTTATATCCAGATTCATTATTTTTACAATAGTTGGAACATATCCAACTAACTTTCTCTTCCTCACAACAACAATCCTGTGAGTTGAGTTGCACTGAGAAAGAGTAACTGGCCCAAAGACACCCAGCTGGCTTTCATGGCTAAGGTGGGACTAGAACTCTTGGCCTTTTGCTTTCTAGCCTGGTGCCTTAACCACTAGACCAAACTGTCTCTCTCTTCCATTGTATTGAACTAAGTAAAAAGTCAGGTATGCCATGAAATGCATTTGGTTCTACACTGGAACTCTGGGGCTTTGAATTTAACTAGTATTAATTTCCATAAATTATTTAAATTAAATTAAAAATCCAGTTATACAAATAAAAATATTTTGATAATTTTTTGTAAAAAAATATATATATTTATTGCTGTAGTGGAGTCCATCTCTGGGATCCAAATAAACCTAAGATGTTTGTGAGCCGAGGTGGCGCAGTGGTTAAAAGCAGCACTGCGACCTACTTCAGCTGACTGCTAGTTCAGCAGTTCAGCTGTTCAAATCTCACCAGCTCAAGGTTGACTCAGCCTTCCATCCTTCTGAGGTCGGTAAAATGAGGACCCAGATTGTTGGGGGCAATATGCTGAACTCTGTAAACCGCTTAGAGAGGGCTGTAAAGCACTATGAAGCGGTATATAAGTCTAAGTGCTATTGCTATTGCTATTGTGATTCCAATGATGACATATTGCTCTTTGGTTCCAAAAAGTGATCTAGAAAACAACTGATTTCCCCTTGGTCCCTCTTTTCAATTGCCATTGGTTTAATCTATGCATTCTGAACTCAATTATCTCCTTAGTTGCAAAGCTGTTAAAGTGTGAAAGAAAAATGCCATGGCTTAGGAATTACCCCAATGCATCCAGGACGCTCAGTTTTAAAGGTCGCATCATATTAATTTGCTTTTAATTCACAAAGTATTTTTAGTTCATGGCCTTTGAGACTGATGTGCCCAGATATAAATGAATGCAGGTGCGCAAATTCTTTTGCTTGCATCCTGGTGTTATGTCTGATCACACCATCCATGGTGGGAACAGCAGCCAACTGTGCCATTTCTAAAGAAGGGGTTTTGAGGTTTTTTTTTTTTTGCCATACTACTGAGATATGCTATTTCTATGATTAATAACAGCTGGGAAAAGCTAGGAGTATGATTCAGCCCCCTCTCTGTGTCTTGTTGTTTGGCTATGTGAAAAAGAAAAAAGATTCATTACAGCGAAGGAGAAAAATGTATTTTTCAGAAACATTTCTAGAAATGATTTACAAGCATCTTAGAGCTGGCCTGTTGGATAGGCAATAACTTAAGTCCGAACTGTCTGAAGTTAATATTGGTTAAGAATGCTTTGGCAGGAAAAGAGAAAGGGGCCTAGTGGGATTTTGGACATGATGATGTAAAACTCTTGTCAAACTGAACCATCAGGAACACTAGTATGGGATGATGGGTGCTGTAGTCAAGCAGCCCTTGGCATAGAATTGGCACAGTCTCCCCTTATTTGTTCCAGATGTGCCAATGATCAGTCACTGTAATAAGCAGGCATAAGAACTGGCATTCAAGTACAAAACACCATCATTCATGCATTTTCCTTTTCTTATATCCCAGTTGTCCTTCAAGCAATTTAAGGATATCTTTATTTCACAACTATACTCCTAAAACAACTGTGGGGAATAAGCTAGGCTAAATATAACCTATTATTAAGCTATTCATTGCTTAAGTCTGGCTTATTGCAGGAAGGGGAACTTAACTCAAAAGCTGCACTAAGATTTTGAGTGTGGTGGATGGGCTTCAAGTTGGATTAGGGGACTGGAGACTAAAACATATGAAGAACGGTTACAGGAACTGGCCATGGCTAGTCTAGTGAAGAGAAAGACCAGGGGAGACATGATAGTAGTGTTCCAATATTTGAGGGGCTGCCACAGAGAGGAAGAGGTCAAGCTATTTTCCAAGGCATCTGAAGGCCAGACAAGGAATAATGGATGGAAACTGAACAAGGAGAGATTCAACTTGGAAATAAGGAAAAATTTTCTGACAGTGAGAACAATCAACCAATGGAACAGCTTGCCTTCAGAAGTTGTGGGAGCTTCATCACTGGAAGCTTTCAAGAAGAGACTGGACTGCCATCAGTCAGAAATGGTGTAGGGTCTCCTGCTCAGGTGGGTTGGACTAGATTTATTATTTATTTTATTTAAATTGATTTCTATGCCGCCCAACTCCCAGGGGACTCTATTACATCTAGATGACCTACAGGATCCCTTCCAACTCTGTTAATCTAATCTAATGTACTTACTGGATGAACTATTATATGTATGGGAAAAAGCAGATTGTTTTTTTGGGGGGGTAGTCGATTTTGTCTTTTTAACTGTGAGATGTGTGCCTTAGGATTTATTTTTCCTCTGTTTCCCCACCTGAAAAGGGTGGAAATTGTGCTGTCATCTGGAAATTTTTGTCAGTCATGGTAAGAGGTGGATTATAGGCAGCAATGGGTTTCACTTACCTTTGCTACCGGTTTGGAGATGTGCGAGCGCAGATCGTCCATGATGATGTGCAGGTGGGTGGGCGGAGCCTGCCACCACCGCCGCTACTGGTTTGCCCAATCCGGGCCGAACCAGTAACAACCCACCACTGATTATAGGTCATAAAAAGGGGATTTGAGGGATAGGAGGCTGCCCATTATACCTTAGTAAATAAGCCACAATTGGCTTAAATTCAGAAAACACATTCAGTCATATACTAGAGTTTATAAACCATAATATTTGGTTCTGCACAAATACTAAACCCAAACAAAGCCACATAGTGACTTTGCATTCATGCTCACTGATCTGCAGGCTAGATTCATCACTCATATTAAGCCACGGTATGGTTCATTTGATTTTGGCTTAGCCTGTATTGGATGAACCCAACCAATTGTGGTTTATAGACTGTGGCAAACAGATCATTACTTCACTTGATGAGTAAGTTTTGTTTCCAAGCAGAATGTCAACGAGATGCTCTTATGACCAGCCAAATATTCTACTATAATTTGGCCCACAGATGCTACGTCAGACTGATCATCAATAATCCTTCAATTGGTAGCTTATGAAAAACATCAAGTATACAGCATGTATTCAGTCTTTCATTCTCAGAATTTATTTTGGGGACCCACCAGAATCAAGAAATCCTAAATAGCATTTCGGACCCAAATATCAATCTTGCATCTGAACTATAGTTCCCCTTTCTCTTATATTGGCCTTGCCTTCATTTAGACCAATAAATTCCTATGGGTCTGTGTGGGGAGCATGCTGATTCTGTAATTAAAATTGCATGCTAGAAAGCCAACTGCCAGCGGAAGCTGGGTTCCCTCCTACTGTTGCATTCTGTCAGTTCACGGAAATTTATTTATTTATTTAGGAAAGGAAATGTCACTGCTTTCTCAGAAATAAAGGGTAGAATTCTAGAATATGATGCATGATTTACATCAGGGAAAAAGTGCACATTTTATTTGACAAGAACTGAAGTCTGTGGCATAGAAAGAACAATGCAGATCAGGTGAGGAGCTTCCCAAAGTTAGGAAAGGCCCATGGACTAGAACCGTGATGGTGAACCTATGGCACACGTGCCACAGGTGGCATGCGGAGCCATAGCGGAGGGCACGCGAGCGTTGCCCACTGGCAAACCGGAAGTGTGGGAAAACACACTTCCGGTTTGCCGGTGGGCTGCTTTTTGCACTCTGGAGGTTTCAGGGAAGCTTCCTGAACCCTCCAGGATGCAAAAAAACAACAAACCAGGCAAACCGGAAGTGCAGAAAATGCACTTCTGGTTTGCCTGTTTTGCCATTTTTTGCATTCCGGGGCTTCAGGAAGCTTCCCTGAACCCTCCAGAGTGCAAAAACCGGAAGTGCATTTTTCCGCACTTCCGGTTTGCCCATTGTGCACATGCGTGGGGGAGGGCAATGAACGTGGGCACGCGAACCAGAAAAGGTTCACCATCACTGGACTAGAAGGTCCATATGTTTGGTGGAGTGATGTCATGGAAAAAAATTATTATTTATCAATAAAATTGACCATTAAGGAGTCATTGCTTCATAAGTCCTGATCTGGCAAAATTTGCAAAGGTACAATATATATATAGACAGTTCTGAAAATTTATTTAACAGCCAAGAATATGATGGTATGTAGCCCAGTGGAGCTGATTTTTCATCAGGAAATAAAAAAGAGACATTTGTTATATGGTACATGACGGATAGGAAATTGTTCCTATCAAAGAGGTGATATAGGATCTTGCTTCCTTGAAGTCATTCTTACTTAGAAAATAAAACCGAGATTCAATTCTAATTAACAAAATATTTATTTTAGTACAAAAGTAACAAAAGAATATAAACCTTAAATAAGCTACATTTTCTCAGCTAAGAATTCACGTCTGCCTCGGGCGAGGCTCACAGGAGAAAAAGGAAGGAGGAGACTCCTGGAATGCACACATGTGCAGTAAAAATATCACATGTCTGCTTGATTAGAAAATACAGTAAACCTAGAAATAGTAGAGGTGCTCAACTGGCAATATTCACATCGTGACAGTACATTACTGGCAGGTATTGGTTACATGTATGTAACAGAGGTGGGTTTCAGCAGGTTCTGACCAGTTCTGGAGAACCGGTAGGAGAAATGTTGAGTAGTTCAGAGAACCGGTAGCGGAAATTTTGAGTAGTTTGGAGAACCGGTAAATACCACCTCTGACTGGCCCCACCCCATCTATTCTCTGCCTCCCGAGTCCCAGCTGATCGGGAGGGAATGGAGATTTTGCAGTATCCTTCCCCTTCCATGCCCACCAAGCCACACCCACCAAGCCACACCCACAGAACCGGCAGTAAAAAAAATAGAAACCCACCACTGGTATGTAAGTTCAATTAATAGAAAAATAATGCACATAACATGTGAAAATCCATTAACTGGAACCTCAGCAAAAAAGTGAAGATGGGTTGATTGTTCTTCATCCATAAGTATTGCATGAGAGCTGTTTTGTCTCTTTTTTGCTGGAGGTCGGCTAATTTCACACGTAGATACAAAAAGCAGTTCATGGCATAGTTGTCAACCATGGGAATTGGCAGATAGACACAATGTTCCTATATCCCTATGGCTGACGCTTCTGAAGCTGTAGCTAGGTTGCTATTATTATTATTATTGGACTATACCAGCAGTTCTGCTTCCTTACTGTTTAAAGAAGTAATTTCATACTAAATAAATAGTGTTTAAAATACATTTTTTCCTTTAATTTAGGATTTTCAAATTGCAAACATTGGGCATTGAGGGATTTAATAAAAACTATACTAGAATGATTTTAATCATTGGTGAGGTCTGAAAAGGCAAAATTAAAACCTTCTTGGTTATTGCATTTGTTTTTATTTTTTATTTTATTTTAAAGTTTGTCTCTTCTTCACAACATCTTTCAAAGCTTTCAGGAAAACAAAATAGACCTTAGCAATAATTCCTGAATGGGTGATAGTTTTATATATTCTAGAATCAGAAATAAAATCTGATTTCTGTTGTGCTTACATTGCAGTGTCAGTGTGGCTGGCCCTACTAAAAAGAAAATAAAGTGAGTATAAAATATGTTTTGATTAAAGATTGATAGACCCCAAATGAAGCCAGTTTTGTTTCAGATGACTTGTGTATGACTGAATACAGTACAGAATTATTCAAGATCACGATTGATCCACAATTCTGTAGCTTAGTCCCATTTATTTACTGTAAATGCACTCAATGGATCAGAAATGCTAGAAATCATATCTCAATATATGGATAAAAATAGAAAGGATGAAAGAGGTTGCTATGCAATTTATCTATCTATCTATCTATCTATCTATCTATCTATCTATCTATCTATCTATCTATCTATCTATCTATCTATCTATCTATCTATCTATCTATCTATCTATCTATCTATCTGAAGTGGTGCAGTGGTTAAATGCAGCTACTGCAGGCTGACTGCTAGTTCAGTAGTTCAGCTGTTCAAATCTCACTAGGCTCAAGGTTGACTCAGCCTTCCATCCTTCCGAGGTGGGTAAAATGAGGACCCAGATTGTTGGGGGCAATATGCTGAACTCTGTAAACCGCTTAGAGAGGGCTGTAAAGCACTATGAAGCGGTATATAAGTAAAGTGCTATTGCTATTGCTATTGCTATCTATCTATCTATCTATCTATCTATCTATCTATCTATCTATCTATCTATCTATCTATCTATCTATCTATCTATCTATCTATCTATCTATCTATCTATCTATCTATCTATTTATGCCATAAAAACATGGCTCTTTCGGCAGGCGGGGTGAAAAAGAAGATCAGATTCCCCCATGAATGAATGTTTTTTAAAATAATGTTCTGTTTTTTAAACTATTATATCTTTATTGCATTGTTCTTACCCATGTTGTACACCGCCCTGAGTCCCACGAGATTGGGCGGCTTATAAGAACGCTAATTAAATAATAAAATAAAATAAAATAAAATAAAATAAAATAAAATAAAATAAAATAAAATAAAATAAAATAAAATAAAATAAAATAAAATAAAATAAAATAAAAAGTTAAGTTAAGTTAAGTTAAGTTAAGTTAAGTTAAGTTAAGTTAAGTTAAGTTAAGTTAAGTTAAGTTAAATTAAATTAAATTAAATTAAATTAAATTAAATTAAATTAAATTAAATTAAATTAAATTAAATTAAATTTATTTTAGTGTTCTTATATGCCGCCCTACTCCCTGGGGACTCAGGGCGGCGTACAACATTTAAAGAACAGCTAAACAATATAATTAGGATATAATTAGGATGGATCAGCATATAGATATTTATGAACAGAAGAAAGGACCATGTATTATATAATCCAATTGTAGGCTATTATTATAATATAATGCAGGCCATAGGATAAGATAACAATATACAGGCATATCATAATTATCAAGGACTCTAAAAAGTACTATCATACTTCCTTAATTTGAACATTTAAGGTTTCAAGTTGAAACCAACATTAGGAAAAGCAGCCAACAAATTTGTGCTGTCTTTTTTCACTATTCAATAAAAATTTTCTTGATTGAGGAAAATCAATTCATCCAGAAGATATCAGCAATTTTGTTTTTTAAAGTCATTTGATTCCCAGGTCTGTGGTAAGGGCCTCTTTTGTGTGTGTGTGGGGGGGTATCTAATGTCCCAGTCAAAAGTCTTAATGCTAGAAAATTCAACAATTATATTCAATTTAAGTAGTTCCAGATTAGGCGTAGTGATTAAGGCATCAAGCTAGAAACTGGGTCACCTTGAGTTCCTGTCTTGCTTTAGACCCAAAGCTAACTGGGTCACCTTGGGCCAGTCACTCGCTCAACCCCAGGAAGAAAGCAATGGCAAACCATTTCTGAAATCCTGGCCCAAAAAAAATGCAGTGATATATCAGGGCAGTTGCCAAGAGTCAAGACTGACTCAGAGGCACCAAAATAAATGACTTAAGTCCTGCCATCTGTCTCTGTCCCTTTGCCAAGTTAAGGGTCCTGATGGGAGCGTAAATTATTACTGGAATATTGGAAAATAACACTGACACACAAGTTTGAGAGAATCCCAGGATCCATTGCACAGTAGTGAGAAAAAGTAGCGACCCAAGCTTTTTTCGAGCTTAGTATCATTCCCCCACTTGATTTCTTTCATAGTTTTTTTTAAAGTAAACCAATTATTTATAGTCTTTCATAGTTGAATATGAAGAGGTTGCGAATCTGAAGGGATCACTCAAAAATTAGCTGACGGATTGAGGCACCCAGCTCACTATCGCTGCAGCCTTATGCATGTCCCACTGTGTTTAATAGTCCTTACTCCTCAGTCAGTACATTTAAAACTGCTACCAAATGTAGTAATCAATTATTATCCTGCTTAGCACAGCTTTTTTCCTATTTAATTAGTACTAAGAAGTAGAAATGCATTTTTCCTACTGTGGTAAAATATGAACTGTCCAACATGTTTATACTTTTTTTTTTTAAGAAACATGTTTTTAAATAAATCTAATTTCCCAAGCTTGCTATGATTTTTTTTCTTTAAGTAGCAAAGGTAAAGGTTCCCTGCACATGCGTGCTAGTCATTTCCAGCTCTAGGGGCGGTGCTCATCTCCGTTTCAAAGCTGAAGAGCCAGTGCTGTCTGAAGATGTCTCTCTGGTCATGTGGCCGGCATGACTAAACGCCAAAGGCGCACAGAGCGTTGTTACCTTCCCACCAAAGGTGGTCCCTATTTTTCTACTTGCATTTTTTAACGTGCTTTTGAACTGCTAGGTTGGCAGAAGCTGGGACAAGTAATGGGAGATCACTCTGTTACGCGGCGCTAGGGATTTGAACCGCTGAACTGCCGACCTTCTGATTGACAAGCTCAGCGTCTTAACCACTGAGCCACTGCATCCCATATTCCTTAAGTAAAGTTAGTGCCATTTTTAGTCTCATTAATACCTACTACTTCAAAAGGAGATTGCATTAGATAGATGGGGTTGCAGGGACAAGGGTCAGTATCTGATCAAATGTGGAGAAAGAAAATCTATATTTGCTTGAAGGCAAGTCAAACCTTCCAGATTAACTGAAATCTTGCTTTATAATGTATCTAGTTCAGAGGTGGGTTCCTCCTGGTTTGGATCGGTTTGCCCGAACCAGTAGCAAGCCACTGGTGATGTCATGATGATGTCACGGAACTGGTTCTGTCGGTGCCGGCCCGTGGATGCCGCCATCTTTTTTTTGAATTTTTTGATTTTTTTTTGAATTTTTTCCCGGGTTTTTTTTCTTCTGCGCATGTGCAGAAGCCAAGTTTCCGGCACTGTGCATGCATCACCATCTTGTTTTTGGCTTTTTTTAATTTTGGGGGGATTTTTTTGTCACTGTGCATGTGCGCAAGTGAAGCGGGCGCACACCCAGGAAGCGTGGCGACGCAGCGCAGGGGAAAGCGAACCGGCAGCGAGGTAAGTTAGAACCCACCCCTGATCTAGTTATATAAATACCTCTGCTTATATTTAAACTAAGAAAGGTAGAAGCCTCCTGGAGGACATCTTACTAAATGCAACTTAGAGTGGGGCAAGACTATAAATCTACAGTGAAACTAGGACCTATATTAGTACTTCTTGGATTTAATAATCATATAGATGAGAGAAGAGGATAGTAAATACCTTGTGGGGGGAGTTCCTTTTGATGGCCATATATACTAGATGAGAGAAATGGTTATATATAAAAAAAATAGAATTTGAAATTCTGTGGAAAAAACCTGTATTTCCTTAGATGTTCCACAGGGACCACAAGATCAAGAAAAGAATGCTGTCCTGAATAGTTCTATGGATCCTGATATATCCTTTTCCATCTCTGAATTCATACCATGCTATTGTTCCTGGGAGGTCCTTGGGTGGCTTCCTGAGTGTTCAGATGGGGGATCTATGAGCTAAGTGGACATGGATTCGATTCCAAATACAGGTAGTCCTTGGCTTACAACAGTTCATTTAGTGACCATTTGAAGTTACAGTGAAAAAAGTGACTTACGACCATTTTTCACATTTACAATCGTTGCAGCATCTCCATGGTCATGTAATCAAAATTCAAACGCTCATATTTACGATGGTTGCAGTTTCCCAGGGTCATGTGATCCCTTTTTGCGACCTTCTCACAAGCGAAGTCAAGGGGGAAGCCAGATTCATTTAACAACTGCCTTCCTAACTTTAACAACTGCAGTGAGTCACTTAATAACTGTGGCAAGAAAGGTCACAAAATGGGGCTCACTTAACAACTGTCTTGCTTAGCGACAGAAATTTTGGGCTCCATTGTGGTCATAAGTCGAGGACTACCTGTAATCCATGTGCAACAGCTTTTATTTGAGTCCCTCTGTGCTAGTTAGGCAAAATGTCTGAATACAACAATATTCTACTTTTGGGTCAAGAGAGTAGTTCTGCAACAGTGTGAGTGACATGTCTAAAATAATTATTATAAAGATTAACATTTACAGTCAATGTAAATATTTATATGAATCTGTGAAATGATTAAATGCTTATTAAACATCTTCTAACAATTAAATATTCCTATCACGTTCTTCCATTCATCTTTTCCTCGAGTTAAGACTTAAACATTTTGTACCCATAAATAATTCCATTTCAATTGCTTGGATCTAATTTTATTTTATTTTTTAAAAATAATTTTTATTTGGTTATATACATTAAAAAAAGACAAACATTAAACAAAATAAAACAATATATTTACATTTATACATATAAACCTCTAGGGTTAATCTATGGTAAATTATCTCAACGATCAATTTTTGCTTATACATAATTAACTATACATACTATATCTTTGTTGTAGTTTTTGTCTAAGTATATATACTTATAATAACTAAAATTATTGAAATCTTATGTACATTCATAGATTAAATTATAGTCAATATGTTTTGTTTTCTCCTTTCAAGCCAATTATAAAATAAACTCCAAATTTCATAATATTCCAAAAATTAGTTTGGATCTAATTTTAATGTTATAAATAATAAGGTATTTACCGTATATTTATTTATAACTTGATGTTATAAATAATAAGGTATTTATACTTATTTTCTGATAACACTAAAATAGTTAAGGTGCGATTAAAAATGCAATTTGACTATAACTTTCATGTGTTTCCATAGCTTTTTGCATTTCATTTGTGTCATGATAGTGGATTATTTTTTCACAATTTATCATAAGATACCATGACTACTGTAGTCATAAAGACAATTAGACTTGCTATGCTATTAGATAGTTTCACGGGCCCTGTCGCCTTCCAGATAGGTTCTGTTTGCAGCTTCCATAGTTTACAGCCAGTTGCTGGATGGATTTTTTGGATTATAAACCTGGATTTACCTGGAATCAACAGAGTGGGAAAAGCCAATAAACATACTTTTTTTTTGTCTGAAACCTTGGCTGAAATATTTTTAAAATTAAGTCTGTTCTCCAATTCTATATCCTAATTTGTTTACCAAAATCTCTATCAGACCTAATAAAAATCCATTTGCTGGATGCTCCTCTTTTAATCAGTCAAGTGATTGAGATAATAAAATAGGTTGTTTATAAAGTAGAAAGCTCCTTATAAAGTAAAATAGGCCACAAACCCAGGCTCTCTACAGTACAAAGTCTTCAGTTTAAAGGAACTATACTTTGGAGTTCTAAGGAATGATATCATGAGTATTACAATGCCACTACTCAAATGATATGGATTATGTAATTTACATTGTGTGATGATGTCATAATGCACTTGATATAATTGTGACTTGTACTGATGGTTTATGTATCACACCCAGGTTCAAATCTTATTCATCTGGGAAACCAATTGAGCTGGCATATATTAAGCAACAGTTTGCTAATTAAGCATACCAGCTGATTTCACACACTGTGCTTACTCATAGTGTGGTTTGCTTGCTTTTGGTTTAGTGGGTGATACACAAATAGTGGTTGTGGTTATCATATATTGAAAACGCTATGATGAACTGCTTAAGGACTGTTGTAAGGAATATCCTTCTGGGTTCAGTTCCAAGTGGGGAAAAAGACACTGGATTCATGGAAGTTGCTTGGAAAGAAGGTTTAATGGTGGACAGGAGCACATGGCAGGAGCTCCTGTATAGAAAAGGTAGATTACATGCTTCCAGGTGTGGGTGAAGAGAAAAGGGAAGGACAAAATGCTGGGAGTTCCTTGCTTTATACTCTCTCTTGGGCCCCTCCCTAACTGTTTCCTATTCCTATATAGAAATGTATTCCTTTGGCTGTCAGATTCCCAGGGGCATGCTGGGGCAACTCTTGTGGGCTGTCCTGAATCCCAGGGGCATGGTTGATGGAATCTTACCAGGTCCCACGTGGTATTATGAAAGGGCTTTGGGATTCCTATTATGGTTCTTTGTTATGTAAAAGACTGTTCCAGGCTAGGTGGGAGGAATGTGGCAAGGGTGGGGGCAGGGAGCTGCAGGAAGCTGCTTTGTATTTAAAACATGTTTCTCTTTTCCTCATTCAGGGAAACATATTCTTTCCTTTTTCAATATTTCCTAGGATATTTCATTTTTTCTAGGAGGGGGTGGGTACTAATTTCCTACAGGACAAAGCATGATCTTAGATCTAAGCTACTTCCCACAGAGATTATAAATAAAAATGGGGTAGAAGGGAGAATATTTTGAGCTGGTGGGGGGGAGAGAAAGGCAGGATAATTTATGAAATACAGTAAATGAAAATTTACTGTAGTCCAAACCATTATAACCAGCTGTGATGATTGTGGGAACAATTGTTCAGGAAAATTAAGTGGGACATACATTTCCCTTTCCTGCTATATGCATCCATCAGTTTGTGGGGCTATTCACACTCTTGGTGTCTGCAGAAAATAATCAAGATGAAATGTGTCCTATCCATTATTAATCCTTGTTCTACTTGTACTGCTTCTGTCCCCAGCCATTCTCTGTCACATGACTTTCCTCCAAACTAGGCTGTCACTGAATGTGTCGGAATAAGGTGTAAAGAATTACTGGCACAGCTAAGAATGGGGATTAGAAGACATCTTCATGGGGACATGGTAGTACAAAGATATTGCCATGTCATATATTATACCATGTTTGGATGCAAGCAGTGACAGATCTTCCAAGTAAGAACTACTTACTTGGAAGTAAGTAGTTCTAACACCTAACAGGTGTTACTCTTGGTAGAAATGCAGAGAAACACACTATTTTAGAACGGAGGTGAGGAAATAAGAACAGTTAAGAATAAAAGGGATAAACAGAACAACTACCGTATCTTATGAACTAGCATGATATAAAAGATCTGCTAGGACATAATTTGAGGCAGAATGTCCCAAAGGTGCTTTTTCAGGAGGCAACTGGACTTTCTTGTTTTTTTTTCTTTGAAGACATTTCGCTTCTCATCCAAAAAGCTTCTTCAGTTCTGACAGGATAGTGGGGAATGGAAGCATTTATATTCTTTGCAGACAGCTGGTCATTTGCATTTTTTTACAGGGTCGTTGAAGCACTTATGTTGAAGCACTCCAAGTGCTTCAATGACCCTCTAAAACAGGGGTGTCAAACTCATGTTGTCACGGTGGCATCATGTGACGTATTGGGACTCCCCCCCCCCTTTGCTAACCAGGCATGGGCATGGCCAGCATATGATGCATCTGGCCCGTGGGCCGGGAGTTTGACAGCCCTGCTCTAAAAGAATGCAAATGACCAGCTGTCTGCAAGGAATATAAACCCTTCCATTCCCCACAATCCTGTCAGAGCTGAAGAAGCGAATGAGAAGCGAAATGTGTTCAAAGAAAAAAAAAAGCAAGAAAGTCCAGTTGCCTCCTGAAAAAGCACCTTTGGGACAACCATGACCTGGATGACTGAGAATTTCTATAGACTTTAAGAGAATATTCTCTGAAATTTAACTATATTCCATTATGTCTCTCAATAACAAAGAATAGCTGTTTTGGATTCTCCACATTATTATTGGTAGAGCCAAAAGAGAATTATGGCCAATAAATTATGTTGGTACTTCAATTTATTTCTCCAAAAGGAAGAAAGTATTATAACATGTTACTAATACAACATACAAAAGACCCTAGTACATTTACTAGGGCCTTATTCTATTCCAGTGTTTCTTAAATAGCAATAGCAATACCACTTAGACTTATATACTGCTTTACAGTGCTTTTCGGCCTCTCTAAGCGGTTTACAGAGTCAGCATATTGCCCCCAACAATCTGGGTCCTCATTTTACCCACCTCGGAAGGATGGAAGGAAGGATGGAAGGCTGAGTCAACCTTGAGCCTGGTGAGATTTGAACTGCCAAATTGCAGGCAGCCGGCAGTCAGCAGAAGTAGCCTGCAGTACTGCACTCTAACTACACCAGCATGGCTCATCGTCCCCCAAGACTTTCTCGGGGCCTGCAAATTTAAAAAAATGGGAAAATTTAAAACAATGTCACTCATGTCATTATCATTTTTTATTTGTAAAAATTGGTTTGTTTCATTAAAATATTTTATTTATGTTAATGTCTAATAGGTTTAGCATTGTTATTTTTACATGATTCAATAAGTATTCTATGAATGTGTCAATTCTAAGAAAAATACAACCCATATAAAGCAAAACTCTTTGGGGGTCCTTCATAATTTTTAAAAGTGGGAAGGAGGTCTCAGAGAAAAAGGTTTAAGAAAGCTTCTCTTCTCTTCTCTTCTCTTCTCTTCTCTTCTCTTCTCTTCTCTTCTCTTCTCTTCTCTTCTCTTCTCTTCTCTTCTCTTCTCTTCTCTTCTCTTCTCTTCTCTTCTCTTGATAGAAGCTGTCTGTGAAATAATTGTCAAGTTCTTGTAAATAAAGAGTACCGTATTTTTTGGAGTATAAGACGCACATTTTTCCTCCCTAAAAGTGGCTGAAAATTTGGGTGCGTCTTATACTTCGAATGTAGCTTTTTTCCCCAGCCCTAACTAGGTGCTAACAGATCTTCCCAGCTCTTACCTTGCAGGCTTTTTCATTGTTACTCTTTCCAAAGAATGTTTTTCCAGCCCTAAGTCTTTGCAGAATTTTTTTTCATTGCTTTACTTGCTCCGAATAAGTTTTTTTCTAGCCCTAACCAGGTACTAACTATCTTCCCAGCTCTTACTGGCTTGCATGCTCTTTCATTGTTACTCTCTCAGAAGGAGGTTTTTTTAAGTCCTAACCAGGGGATAAAATAATGTGCTGAAGCTGACCAGACTAAGGATGCTAGCCAGATGAATACCTGGTAGGCAGATTGTTTCCCCTATTTTCCTCCCCAAAAACTAAGGTGCGTCTTATACTCCGAAAAATACGGTAGTTAATCATCAGAATCTGGGGAAATTGATGCTGAACCAAAAGGGAATCTTATCTTTTCCTCCCCTTTCCCTATTGCTTTTTGGCAATTGAGCCAGGAATTAAGCTCTAGCAAATCCAGATAGTCAAAGCCAGTCTTCTTAGGAGACTTTGTTACTAACCCTGTTTTCCCATTTTGTTCCTCCAGGGTGCACAGGGGTGAATGAATGGACCCTTTCTCCTATATGAAGAAGGGATTCCATCTGACGCATTATTCAGAAGGGTGGTTTTTAAATATCTTCTCACTCTTTATTTGGTATGGGAGGAAAGTATTTCCTGTTAATAACATCAAAGAGCATATAGCCTTCTTTCCTTTTTTGGCCTGTAACTTCTATTTTGTTTTATACTCTTTCTTAACAAACTAGAGGTAGAATTTAAATCTATTTTGCCTTGCAGAATTTCTCCCCAATATTTGCTTAAATGAGA
This sequence comes from Diadophis punctatus similis, assembly GCA_023053685.1. NCBI lineage: Eukaryota > Metazoa > Chordata > Lepidosauria > Squamata > Dipsadidae > Diadophis > Diadophis punctatus. Next base: position 64,038,698 of record JALIGW010000004.1, read on the forward strand.
ATGTGACACAAACAAGGGTATAAAAAAGCTTCCCCTGTATCTTGCGTAGGATCTCATTAAATAGCCCTTCCCCAGAATTCACTATTCACTGTGCAAGGAGTAAATTCTAGCCTTAAAAATCTATACTACAGAATGTAATCTCTACTACTCAATTACATTTCTATTTATTCTGGCTATTGTAATATGGTTGTTGAGAGCTATTGTAGTTGTTTGCCACCAATTCTGAATAGTCCATTTCTTAATAATATTCATCCTGTATGTGAACAGTGTTTGTCTACAAGTATAACTAATTTATGTACTTGATGGTATTAATATTTTCTTGGTGGATTTAATAGGTAAATAAGAATTAAAGTTAATAAAGGAGGGAGGACAATGCATGAATACTAAAATCATATGGAGACTGTAAAGTACTATATACTAAATAAATGAAACTTTATTAGGACATTCAAAAATGATATAGAATGTATAGGACTTTCTTGTTTTTTTCTTTTGAATCCTCTAAAAGGATGTAAATTATCAGCTGTCTGCAAGGAATATAAATTCTTCCATTCCCCACTATCCTGTCAGAGCTGAAGAAGCTTCTTGCATTAGAAGTGAAATGTCTTCAAAAGAAAAAACAAGGAAGTCCAGTTACCTCCTGAAAAAGCACCTTTGGGAGAACTGTGATCTGGATGACTGAGAAACTCTACAGACTTCTGGTGGGGGAGGTGTTAAAGAGACTGGCTAGCATGGAATCACTGAAGGGGATTCTGTAGTTCTGTAGTGGGTGCAGTTAGTCTGGAGAGATTTTTGTAAATAGAGGAGTAGCAATAAGCGTACTGCTCTGATCACCTCCTAATTTCATTCTGGTTCCTTGCACCTGACATTATCAGTGCAAGGCAAGATTATCAGTGGCGGGTTGCTGCCGGTTCGGACTGGTTCGCCCGAACCGGTGGCAGAAATTTGCTCCCGCTCGCCAAACCGGCAGCGACGGGCAGATGGCCACACCCCCGAACCGGTCCTCCGGTTGCTGCTCCTCGAAAGTGGCTGGCAAAAAACCCTCTACGCATGCGCAAGGCAGGGGTGAAATGCTCCCGGTTCACTTTTACCTGTCTGTCGTCGGTGAGCCGATCGTGCAAGTAGTGTGGGGCTCCACCCACCCGCCGGGACACCGCCATTTGAGTTCTTTTACCCTCTGTGCATGCACAAAACATTCTGTGCATGCGCAGAGGGTAAAAGAACTCAAATGGCGGTGTCCCGGCAGGTGGGCGGAGTGCCGCGCTACCTGCGTGATCAGCTCACCAATGATAGACAGGTAAAAGCAAACCGGGAGTATTTCACCCCTGGTGCAAAGGCTTCCGCACATGCACAGAGGGTCATTTCCCCGACGTGACGCGCACTTCCGACACGATGCGAACCGGTAGGGAAGGTAAGTGGAACCCACCCCTGTTGAGAATGTGATATCATAGCTATGACATCATAGCTAAATCACATATTATTCCTCCCTCTGTTATGAATTTCCCCCTGAGATCAGGATGGACCCTACTCTGCTATTGTTTCACAACTGTGGTGAAAACCTGGCTCTTTACCCAGGCCTTTGGCAAGGGAGTGAGATCCCTCACTTCATTCCATCTGTCTGGTGTGTTTTTCATCTTCTATTTTTTGTTGATTTGATTGTAAACTCTTTGATTGTCGAGAGCTGCCCAGAGTCATTGGAGTCGGGCAGCATGCAAGTTTAATAAATTATGGTTGGTTGCACAATCAATCTGTTCATTACAAATGTTTAAAAACCACATAGAAATTCACATTCAGTTTGTTTTGAGATACAGCCCTTTCTAACCCTAACAGTTTTGTGTGTATAGGAATTTGGTACCTATTGCAGTGGTTACCGGTAAGTGGCATAGTTGGAAAAGTAAAAAATCTGATCACTAGCAATGCAAGAGGAAAATCTCCTCTGCTTAAATAATAATAAACTGCATACTGTCCATTTTAAGAACCAATCAGACAACTTTCCTGTCTTTATCAGTAGCAATGATAAACAGGCATTTCAAATCCTTCTTAGTTTCATAACATTGTAAGGAAGGAAATCAAATAAAATATCCCTTTAATGAAGTAGATGTGGGTTCCCATCTCCTTTCTATGGAGCCAAATAAAAATGTGCAGAAACATTGCACATTCCTAAATGTTTTATTCTTAAATGTGTACATTATGTAGGAAAAAGGTTTCAACTGAATAAAAATTATACTCAAAGTAGAAGATATATGTTCGTCAGCTTAAAACAAAGTAAGATGGTTGAAAGATTATTTTCAGAGCAATCTGAGTCATGGTGATTTTTTTTTTTTTGGTATGTGTGCATTTTTTGTTTACATTTTTATAATATTACCTTTTATTCTTAAGCTCAGAATTTTCACTTACTGTAAGTTCCAGTTTGTTCTGGAGAAAAAATGGCCCAGATGGGAGAAAATAGAGAGAGTGCCAGGGGGAAAATGGTTTTGCTTCATTTTGTTTTATTTGCTTGGTTAACGAAACATAGATGTTGGAACCTTCATTAATTAAATTCAAAGTAATTTACCTGCTAAATACCTTAGTTTTGCATAGTGTGTTTAATTGAAAGCTACTACCCTGCCAATAAACATAGAGATTTGAACTTCTGAATTAGCTAGTCTTTCCATATTATCTCAAGACATTTGAGAAATACTGTTACTTCTGCCCTGGGTCTTAAGAGTTTATGGCAGAACAAAGCAGGAGCTGCTATCCAAAACCTGATATTTTCCTAAGGACATTATAACTAGCAAATGTTTTTGTCTTTTTTTTATTCTTTGGTTAGGTTATTTAGAAATAATGTGCCAGTCCATCTGTTAGACTTCAGCAGCTAGGAGGTAGGCAAAGTAAACTTATTAATCTATTTAAACATTAAAAATTGTCTGAGCCAATTTTCTCCATTCTTTGTGAACAGGTTGTTAATTCTGCACCTCATAATTTATGAATTCTGAGTGCAAGTTTACATTTTTAAAAAAATCCATGAATTGGTGAAAGAGGAGTAGCTATTCCCCTCCAAACAACAAATGAATCATGCATAAATTTTCTGTGCGGATGCCACCTTTTATTTAAATTCCTTTTAGACTCACTCCTAACCATATGTGGGTGTACATTCAAGGGAACAGAAGATATGGCTAAGGCCATAAATCTTCCTCCACAGCCAACAATAAATTAAAACCAAATGGCTCCAGGGTACTTAAAACTGCATCTCTGTGCTTAATGCTCCAATCACCTGTAAGAAATATGCTCAAAAGGAATGGATGTGTGAAATCTGGCAGAATTTATTCTCCAGCCTGATTATCAGGCTTTACAATAGATTAATTTTGATTATTGGAATTGCTGCTCAAGTATGTTTTGCTGACCTTTCCCTTTTTGAGCCACAAAGCTGCATATCATACCACTTTATTGGCTTAAAATTACAGAACAAAGGGACTGGATGTAATGGGTCCTCTATTTATATAGTATAAGTATCTCATTTATTCCACATGAATAAGGGATCAAAATTAAAAAGGAACCTACAGACTTAGGTTAAGCCTCACTTTCTGCTGAGTTGAGTCAGAGGCCAAGGGAAATATCAAGTGGACATATTCAAGTATACCTCTACTCTTTCAGAACATGTTACTCTTCAGTATATTGGCTTAGTAGAAGTCACCAATTTAGTCAGGTAGTAAATCTAAATAAGAGTTCCACCATGCAAACAAATCTTCATTTTGAATGTGACATTTTTATGATCTGCCTAAAAGGTGTCTGGGTAGACATTCCTCTTATTAAAATATAAGAAGTGAGAAAACTGTTCTACACCTTTGCAAGTAAGTATGTGGGTTGCAGACACTTCATTCTGTCTGTCAAATCTAGCCAGCCAGACCTCTTTTTTAAATTATTTCACTTTCTGATCACTAGGATTGCCTGTTGAGATAATAATGGCTCAGAGTGTGTTGGTTAAGGAGGCAAGTGGAAAGCAGTTATTTTTCAATAGCTAGGGACCACTTAGACAAAATAAAAAGAGCAATGTAGCACCAAGTCATTTCTTGCATATTCGACTTAGCACTTAGAACAACATGTTAAGAATTTGTACAAAATCAGATTTCTTCTTTTCACTCACTATAAGTTGTTCTGTAGATACACACATAGTTTCTTGTGCTTTGAGCTATTTAAGATCTGATGGGGAGGAGGAAACAACAATTCAGTTTTGTTCAGTAATTTGGAGGTCGTTCTGGGCTCACATCTCCTGCAGGAAAAGTGAGTGGAGACTATGATCCAGGAGAACTTCGGCCCAACTCTGCGTGGGCACTAGTTGCAACCTTAGGTAGAACAGAGGGCTCTAAAGGTAGTCCTTCTTGCTCTTGTCATCTCTTGTATGGATTGCAGAAAATTACTTTATGTGGGGCCATTGAAACCCTGCCCTGGAAATTTTAACCAGTGCAGAAAACAGGAGATTAATATGCTTATTGGGCAGTCTTGATGCTTCTGCTACATGATTTATGTAGTTCACTTTCAAGTGGACTACTAATAGAAATAGCAATAGCATAGACTTATATACTGCTTCAGTGCTTTACAGCCCTCTCTAAGCGGTTTACAGAGTTCAGCATATTGCCCCCAACAATCTGGGTCCTCATTTTACCCATCTCGGAAGGATGGAAGGCTGAGACAACATTGAGCCTGGTGAGATTTGAACTGCCAAATTGCAGGCAGCTGGCAGTCAGTAGAAGTAGCCTGCACTATTGCAATCTAACCACTGCACCACCACAGCCCTAAACTAAGCTAAATGCCTGCTGAAGGCTGCAACGAGAGGGGGCTTGACAATATAGACTTTTTCTCTTCTGGAGCATCTTGGCAGACCCCATACTTATGTAACCGTTGGGGTTCTGGAAGGTGTTTGGTATTTCAGTGTAGTCAGGTACTCCAGAGAACAAAAGTGTTATTAAATTGTAATGACATGTTAGGTTTTATTTTCTATTGTTTTATTTGTTTAAGTGTTACGTGGGATTTGCTTTTATGCCTGTACTGGCTCTGCATTTGCTCTTGTATGTGGTTTAGAATCTTTTGACTGAAACAATTTATAAATTAATAAATGAAATAAATTCATCCACCCACCAGTTTTTGTTTTAAAGTAATGTTTTTTAACTCCTACATTTCGTTTGTTTACATGTCTTACATTTGCCTTGAGGTCACTAGTAATCATAGCTTATGTAGCAGTAACTATAGTATTCAGATTCCTGCTTCTGAAGTAACGTTAATGTGTACATAATGATGGACATTTTTTCTTGGTGTAGAAATTCTATGGCTTTTTTTTAAAAAAAAAGTTTTGGACCTCCAAGACATACATTGGGTATGATGATAAATAATAAAAATGACTGAAGAAAGCTTGGTCAAAAATATCTTCCAGCCTTTGCTCCTTTTATTAAAGGAAACATGTGTATTAACTGCTCTGGCATGTCACACTGTTTTTGAATTATGTATAAAAAGTGAAATCTAGTCGGCTAATTAATGAATGTGGATTGTGCAATAACAGAACAGAATAACAGAGGGTTATTCTGCAAGGGACCTTGGAGGTCTTCTAGTCCAACATCCTGCTCAGGCAGGAAACCCTATTTCAGACAAATGTTTATCTAATTTCTTCTTAAAAACTTGGAGCATTCACAACTTCTGAAGGCAGGTTGTTCCACTGATTAATTCATCTGTCAGGAAATTTCTCCTTAGTTCTAGGTTGCTTCTCTCCTTGATTAGTTTCCACCCATTGCTTCTTGTCCTGCCTTCAGGTGCTTTGGAGAATAGCTCAATTCTCTCTTCTTTGTGGCAACCCCTGAGATATCAGAACACTGCTATCATGTCACCCCAAGTCCTTCTTTTCATTAAACTAGACATACCCAGTTCCTGCAACTGTTCTTCATATGTTTTAGCCTCCAGTCCCCTAATCATCTTTGTTGCTGTTCTCTGCACTCTTTCTAGAGTCTCAATATCCTTTTTGCATCGTGGTGACCAAAAATGAATGCAGTATTCCAAGTGTGGCCTTACCAAGGCATTGTAAAGTGGTATTAACACTTCACGTGATCTTGATTCTATCCCTTTGTTAATGCAGCCTAGAATTGTGTTGGCTGTTTTGGCAGCTGCTGAACACTGCTGGCTCATATTTAAATGGTTGTACACTAGGACTCCAAGATCCCACTCCCAGTTACTATATTGAGCTAGGTACCACCTATACCAGTGGTGGCGAACCTATGGCACGGGTGCCACAGGTGGCACGCGGAGCCATATCTGCCAGCACGCGAGCTGTTACCCTAACTCAGCTCCAGCGCGCATGTGCATGCACGCCAGCTGATTTTTGGCTCACACGGAGGCTCTGGGAGGACAATTTTGGCCTCCGGAGGGCCTCCGGGGTGGCAGGGGGGAGTGTTTTTGCCCTCCCCAAGCTCCAAGAAAGCCTCTGGAGCCTGGGGAGGGCAAAAAATGGGCCCACTGGAAGTCGGGAAATGGGGGAGTGGGGGGGGGTCATGCACGCATGCACAGGAGAGTGGGGCAAGTGGGGGGGCTTTGAATTATGGGTGTGGGCACGCACGAGCGTGTGATAGCGCGTGTGCGCACTATTTTGGCACCCGAGGGAAAAAAGGTTCGCCATCAATGACCTATACTATACCTGTGCATTTTGTTTTTCTTGCCTAAAGGTAGAACCTTACTTTTTTCACCATTGAATTTCATTTTGTTAGATAGTCTGATAAAAGTTGGAGTTATGGCTGGGCTACCCGGGAGGTATTTGGCTGAACAGGGAAAACAGAAAACGAGAAAAACATGCCCACAATAGCAGGGCATGTTCTCATACACTGAAGAAATTTCCTGAAGTAAACTGGTAAGCTCATGAGTTGATACAGCCACCTGAATCCTAAACTGGTCAGAACTAGTTCTCTATCTGCAAATAATTTCAGGCGGGAGCATTTCAACTTTGAAACCTTTGCATATTCCTAAACATGTTTCCTTTTGGTAACGATTGGTGACAAGCTGCCAAGGCTGAGAACTGCTGTTCTACACTAATAAGTTTATATTTTAAAAGTAGTTACACTATTTATGTTTGTAACACAAACAAATTTGTATTATATGACGCTCTTGTGAAGTAATTGCACAAAATATTTTATTTACAACGTTTAACATTGGTGATACATTAATATTCAACAACACATTTAGTTTAAAAGAAAGATATATTTTATATTTTATATTTTATAGTACAAAAGCGCAAAATAAATATATTAAAAAATGTTATTCCATCTTCTTTTAAAGGAATGTTTAGCATGCACCCAGACTAAGAAATGGATGAATGCAATATAATTGTCTTTAACAGTTATAAAGATACTATTTGACATTATCATGTTTCTATAAAGTTTAAAAAAAACTACCATGAATTTTGGTATCAGTCATACATAACTAGATTTTTTAACCAAAATTACAATCAGAGGTCAAGAAATTATTATAACTCTTCCAAGATTATTTGTTTTCAATAAAATGGATCTACATAGTACAATTGGAATATAAGGCAATATGAATAATTGTTACTGGCTAGTAATTGGGTGGAAAATTCACCAGAGACCCCAGAGCTCTAGGCTGCTAAAAAAACCAACCCAAAAACCCAAGTTTCTGGAAGAAACACTTATAATGGCAAACACTTTTTGTGCTATTGCCAAGAAAACTGCATGGACATGTCCATGTAATCATGAGAAATCACGATTGACTGAGGGTGAGTTTTATTAATGAAAAAGGTGCTTAAATTTTTATTCCAAAAAATAAAGCACTAATAGCAATAGCAATAGCAATAGCACTTAGACTTATATACTGCTTCAGTGCTTTACAGCCCTCTCTAAGCGGTTTACAGAGTTCAGCATATTGCCCCCAACAATCTGGGTCCTCATTTTACCCATCTCGGAAGGATGGAAGGCTGAGACAACATTGAGCCTGGTGAGATTTGAACTGCCAAATTGCAGGCAGCTGGCAGTCAGTAGAAGTAGCCTGCACTATTGCAATCTAACCACTGCACCACCACAGCCCTAAACTAAGCTAAATGCCTGCTGAAGGCTGCAACGAGAGGGGGCTTGACAATATAGACTTTTTCTCTTCTGGAGCATCTTGGCAGACCCCATACTTATGTAACCGTTGGGGTTCTGGAAGGTGTTTGGTATTTCAGTGTAGTCAGGTACTCCAGAGAACAAAAGTGTTATTAAATTGTAATGACATGTTAGGTTTTATTTTCTATTGTTTTATTTGTTTAAGTGTTACGTGGGATTTGCTTTTATGCCTGTACTGGCTCTGCATTTGCTCTTGTATGTGGTTTAGAATCTTTTGACTGAAACAATTTATAAATTAATAAATGAAATAAATTCATCCACCCACCAGTTTTTGTTTTAAAGTAATGTTTTTTAACTCCTACATTTCGTTTGTTTACATGTCTTACATTTGCCTTGAGGTCACTAGTAATCATAGCTTATGTAGCAGTAACTATAGTATTCAGATTCCTGCTTCTGAAGTAACGTTAATGTGTACATAATGATGGACATTTTTTCTTGGTGTAGAAATTCTATGGCTTTTTTTAAAAAAAAAAGTTTTGGACCTCCAAGACATACATTGGGTATGATGATAAATAATAAAAATGACTGAAGAAAGCTTGGTCAAAAATATCTTCCAGCCTTTGCTCCTTTTATTAAAGGAAACATGTGTATTAACTGCTCTGGCATGTCACACTGTTTTTGAATTATGTATAAAAAGTGAAATCTAGTCGGCTAATTAATGAATGTGGATTGTGCAATAACAGAACAGAATAACAGAGGGTTATTCTGCAAGGGACCTTGGAGGTCTTCTAGTCCAACATCCTGCTCAGGCAGGAAACCCTATTTCAGACAAATGTTTATCTAATTTCTTCTTAAAAACTTGGAGCATTCACAACTTCTGAAGGCAGGTTGTTCCACTGATTAATTCATCTGTCAGGAAATTTCTCCTTAGTTCTAGGTTGCTTCTCTCCTTGATTAGTTTCCACCCATTGCTTCTTGTCCTGCCTTCAGGTGCTTTGGAGAATAGCTCAATTCTCTCTTCTTTGTGGCAACCCCTGAGATATCAGAACACTGCTATCATGTCACCCCAAGTCCTTCTTTTCATTAAACTAGACATACCCAGTTCCTGCAACTGTTCTTCATATGTTTTAGCCTCCAGTCCCCTAATCATCTTTGTTGCTGTTCTCTGCACTCTTTCTAGAGTCTCAATATCCTTTTTGCATCGTGGTGACCAAAAATGAATGCAGTATTCCAAGTGTGGCCTTACCAAGGCATTGTAAAGTGGTATTAACACTTCACGTGATCTTGATTCTATCCCTTTGTTAATGCAGCCTAGAATTGTGTTGGCTGTTTTGGCAGCTGCTGAACACTGCTGGCTCATATTTAAATGGTTGTACACTAGGACTCCAAGATCCCACTCCCAGTTACTATATTGAGCTAGGTACCACCTATACCAGTGGTGGCGAACCTATGGCACGGGTGCCACAGGTGGCACGCGGAGCCATATCTGCCAGCACGCGAGCTGTTACCCTAACTCAGCTCCAGCGCGCATGTGCATGCACGCCAGCTGATTTTTGGCTCACACGGAGGCTCTGGGAGGACAATTTTGGCCTCCGGAGGGCCTCCGGGGTGGCAGGGGGGAGTGTTTTTGCCCTCCCCAAGCTCCAAGAAAGCCTCTGGAGCCTGGGGAGGGCAAAAAATGGGCCCACTGGAAGTCGGGAAATGGGGGAGTGGGGGGGGGTCATGCACGCATGCACAGGAGAGTGGGGCAAGTGGGGGGGCTTTGAATTATGGGTGTGGGCACGCACGAGCGTGTGATAGCGCGTGTGCGCACTATTTTGGCACCCGAGGGAAAAAAGGTTCGCCATCAATGACCTATACTATACCTGTGCATTTTGTTTTTCTTGCCTAAAGGTAGAACCTTACTTTTTTCACCATTGAATTTCATTTTGTTAGATAGTCTGATAAAAGTTGGAGTTATGGCTGGGCTACCCGGGAGGTATTTGGCTGAACAGGGAAAACAGAAAACGAGAAAAACATGCCCACAATAGCAGGGCATGTTCTCATACACTGAAGAAATTTCCTGAAGTAAACTGGTAAGCTCATGAGTTGATACAGCCACCTGAATCCTAAACTGGTCAGAACTAGTTCTCTATCTGCAAATAATTTCAGGCGGGAGCATTTCAACTTTGAAACCTTTGCATATTCCTAAACATGTTTCCTTTTGGTAACGATTGGTGACAAGCTGCCAAGGCTGAGAACTGCTGTTCTACACTAATAAGTTTATATTTTAAAAGTAGTTACACTATTTATGTTTGTAACACAAACAAATTTGTATTATATGACGCTCTTGTGAAGTAATTGCACAAAATATTTTATTTACAACGTTTAACATTGGTGATACATTAATATTCAACAACACATTTAGTTTAAAAGAAAGATATATTTTATATTTTATATTTTATAGTACAAAAGCGCAAAATAAATATATTAAAAAATGTTATTCCATCTTCTTTTAAAGGAATGTTTAGCATGCACCCAGACTAAGAAATGGATGAATGCAATATAATTGTCTTTAACAGTTATAAAGATACTATTTGACATTATCATGTTTCTATAAAGTTTAAAAAAAACTACCATGAATTTTGGTATCAGTCATACATAACTAGATTTTTTAACCAAAATTACAATCAGAGGTCAAGAAATTATTATAACTCTTCCAAGATTATTTGTTTTCAATAAAATGGATCTACATAGTACAATTGGAATATAAGGCAATATGAATAATTGTTACTGGCTAGTAATTGGGTGGAAAATTCACCAGAGACCCCAGAGCTCTAGGCTGCTAAAAAAACCAACCCAAAAACCCAAGTTTCTGGAAGAAACACTTATAATGGCAAACACTTTTTGTGCTATTGCCAAGAAAACTGCATGGACATGTCCATGTAATCATGAGAAATCACGATTGACTGAGGGTGAGTTTTATTAATGAAAAAGGTGCTTAAATTTTTATTCCAAAAAATAAAGCACTAATAGCAATAGCAATAGCAATAGCACTTAGACTTATATACCGCTTCATAGTGCTTTACAGCCCTCTCTAAGCGGTTTACAGAGTTCAGCATATTGCCCCCAACAATCTGGGTCCTCATTTTACCCACCTCGGAAGGATGGAAGGCTGAGTCAACCTTGAGCCTTGTGGGATTTGAACTGCTGAACTAGCAGTCAGCTGAAGTAGCCTGCAGTGCTGCTTTTAACCACTGTGCCACCTCGGCTGAGATGTATTTTTCACAAGCAATTGGTTATATCAAATCCATATGATTTAGTAAACTTTTCCAGTCTTAATTGAAGTATGGAGTTTCATCCTCAGAATAAAGGGTTTTTGGATATATCAAATAATGAACATAATGTGGAATAGTATGAATCTCTCAATATAAATTATCGTACTATATCTGTCGTATTACATCCATAGCATGATAGGTTGAATTTCTAAAGCTTTCATTACTTATTTGGGAATTTTTTTTCTCTTTAGCTAATAAATGTCATCATTGGGGAGGAAAGCTCAAGGGGAGTGTTACTTGATAGTATGAAATGTATCATATGAATACATAAAGGGTTAGAAGGAGATGGGAGTAGGAGACGTATTGACTAATAAATTAAAAACATCGGGTTCCTAGTATCTAAAGTCTCTGTTTCCCATACATTAATCTGTCTGTCTGTCCATGTATAGTTCTTCTATCACTATTTTAACAATCATACTATTTTATTTTGTGACCCAAAAACAGGTACAAATTGTCATTCATAATGAATGTGCATAATGTACAAATGCCATTTTCTAACTCTGGCGAATACAGTCTTAACAGGAAGAACTGACTGATCATTTGTACAGACTTACTTTCTGTTGCATTATTCAGGTTGTAACATTCTTGTTTGGTGGATTTCCAGCCAGCTGTACCAGTACTTAGGACAAGGAACTATGAAGCGCAACTTATCCTAGATCATAGCTGTACTGTGCCATACAGATCTATCAACTAGCACCATCATAGGGAGAAAGAAAGAAAGCAACCTGCTCTTCTTCCTTTAATGTACACTGATATTAGCAGCAGAAGGAAAGGGTGCCCAAGCTGGATATGTATGGAGGTTGAACATCGGCTGTGCCCATGTCATAATGGCGAGCATCACAACAGCAACTCCAATGATGTTTATACCCAGTCCAGCTTTTACCTAAAGAAGGAATATATGTACATTAAGCAAATGGAAAGTTAACAGAAAGACCAACTTTTCTAGAACAAACTTGCAAAAATTAAGAGAAGTGATATAATAATGATTAAAGACTATTATGTACGCGTGTATAACACTAAATTTTGAATCAGAAAAGTCAATTGAACACTGCTCATTATTTCCTCAGTCTAATTTCTAAACACTTGTTTTCTCATTTTTAGATTTCATTGCTGGAAAGTATGATGTGGATCACCAGATGAAAACTTATGTGCTCTATTTTAATACTAAAGTAGATAGGCTCTTCTGCCCAGGGAAGTTTCTTGTTGGTACCTTGATAATACTGCATTTCAGACCTTTGAATGAGTACCACTGGGCTTCCTGTAGTGGCAGGATATGGGAGAAAGAATGGAGCACTATGGATTTCGCAATGTATACTAGGTGATTGTATAGAAATAAAATGATTGTAACAAACAGTCACAAGGTTCCAACCCACTGAACCGCTCCAGAAAAAAATCCCTTGGTTTGTCTTTTCAAATATTGTTGAAAAATTCCTTTTAATCCACATGGTCTGATTGAAAGTATCAGTCTAAACAACCAAAATTATTTCAGTTTTTTTCTCTAAACCACACTAAATAGTTCTAGAAGATTAGATTTCCCCCCAAAAAACATCTATAGATGGTTGTCTGTCTTTAGAAAGGAATATTTCCAACTGGGTAGAAATTATCTCAAAGCTCTGGCTTCCAGGAGAGTCTTTTCAAGAAAGGTCACAGCACAATCTCTTTCAAAGTCTGTTTCTAAACATCAGACATGAAAAGTTTTTAACTCATTCATGTAAGTCCCACCTGCTAGATACATCTTACCAGACATCATGAGTAATGATTTAGAGAAGAAGTTAATTACTTGACTCCTATAAATGCTTTGTCTACTTTTTCAGATGTCCAAAGTTAAATCACAGACTATGACAAGTTCTGCACAACCTATGGTATCTAATTTGGAGCAGACAGAAAGAACTTCATATTCAAACTTTGTCATAAACTGTTATAATGTGCTACTAAAGAGAAGCTGAGTCTGTTCCCTGAACTAAGTTTAAGCAACCTTGCTGTTATTATAAAAGTTCTGTTAGGTGCTTCATGGCACCTATCACCATCTAAGGATGGTGATAATGATGATTTGTTGCACTCCCAAAAACTGGGCAGATTGCAACATCAAATATAGAATGTAAAACAATTAAAAACATACCACACAGCATAACAGCCTGGGGAAAAAAGAACCACGGCAATAAACACATCTGACAGGGTCTCTACTAGCACATTAAGCTCATGTGCTAGACCAAAGCCAGGTCTAAAGAGCCCTTGGACCCCTAAGACAATGGATGCCATATGTACCTCTGGAGACTGGTTTTCCAGAAGGTAGTGGCAGCAAAACAGAAGGCACACTTCTTTCACAGGTCTCCAACCTTGGCAACTTTAAGACTTGTGGACTTCAACTCCCAGAATTCCTCAGCCAGCTTTGCTAGCTGAGGAATTCTGGGAGTTGAAGTCCACAAGTCTTAAAGTTGCCAAGGTTGGAGACCCCTGCGTTTAGTTCTTTAAGATGACAGCATTTAATTGAGGGGACCTGGAGCACACAACCACTCTTGCCTGAATGTAATGGGCAGGCAGAAATGATCAGAGCAGGTGGTCCCACAGATAATATATGAAGGGCTTTCTAGGTGACAACTTGAATTGCAGCTGGAAGCCAACTGATAGCCAGTTCTGTACACTTACTAGTGATATCACATAGGAGTAATAAGAACTGTATATTATGGCACAGACCACTTCATTTTGGGCCAGCTATAACTTCTGGATGGTCTTCAAGGGCAGCTCACCTAGCGGTACATTGCAGTGATTCACCACAGTCAACTGCATCAAAAGCTGCTGACAGATGACATAGTACAAGGATGATGCACCATTACATCCAATTTCTGTCAAATCATTGATAAATGAAAATTTGACCGAAACTGTCCAGATAATCTATGTCTTCCAAGATCTTCTGTAGCTGCCATCTAACCACCGTTTCCACAACCTTCCCAACAATATTGGAATATTGGAAACTGGATGATAATTGTGAAGGGTGGGTGGGGGGACAGAGTTAGTCTCTTGAGAATTAAAGCTTCTTTGATGCCACCACCATCAACACATATAATAGTCATTATACTTTCTCATGTATTCTCAATATTATTAACAACAATAACATTTGAAAAAAGTTGGCAAATTATTCTTTTCTTACTGTTAACTTACCATATCAATAACTTTCAGGTGACCATAAGAAAATACAATGGCATTGGGTGGGTTTGCTACTGGTAGCAAAAATGCAAATGATGTACAGAGGGTTGATGGTATTAAGATATAAAGCGGGTTAACATGGATGGCTTCAGCCTATTAGACAAGAGAAATGCAGGATTATTAGTTATTATTTGCTCACTTGAAGGACAAATTTGATCTGAAATTAGAATCTTCTAACTGTATTGAACTACAATTCCTATCATCTCCAAAATGAGCCTGCTAACGAGGATGATGGAAACTGTAATCCAGCATATCTGGGAAGCACAAATTTGGATGAAGCTGCAAGAAAGATTAAAATCCAAGGAATAATATTACTACCGGTACTGTAATTGTTTAAATGAAAATTTAAATGATACATACCACTTAACCGAAGAGAACATTTACCAAACCTTTATAATCATTATTGCTTAGATTGTTCATATTAATCTTCCATATGGAGGATTGTGGCTTGGAATGCAAAATGTATAAATGATCTCATAACTTCTTACTTTTTTCTGTACTTTTTATAATATTGCTCAACTAAAAGGGAGTCTTATGGGTTTCTAGCTATGAAGATCAATGGTGGGTTGCTACCGGTTCGCCCTGGTTTGGGCGAACCGGTAGTGGCAGTGGCGGGAGGCTCCGCCCACCTGCCCGGATGTCATCACGGATGATCTGCGCATGTGCAGAAGCACCACACGTGCGTTCACAGTTCTGAACCGGTAGTGAAGGTAAGTGAAACCCATTACTGATGAATATTGGTAATTCTCTACTGTTCCAGCTAAAGACTCCTTAATCAAAACATCCATGATAGGCCTATAATTTTGTGATATGTATTAGCTATTTGCATAATGTAGAATGCTTCCTTATTCTTATATAAGTACATTCTTTATTACAAATGTGAAGTAATTTAATCATAACTATAAGGAGAATGCATTTACAGTAAACTCTGGTTGATCTTAGTTGACCTGAAAAGCTAAGCACAGTCAGAGCTACTTAATAATTGGATGGATAACAACATGAAAATCTCAAGGGTATTGACTGTCACAGGAATTAGAGAACTTTATATATTATGACAAAACTACATAAAAATACTAAAGACAGAAGTATCTCTATATGTAGAATATTGTACACCACCCAGAGTCACTGTGAGTGAGTTGAGCAGCCATATAAATTTGTTTAATAAATAAATATAATGAATAATGCAAAAACTCTTTTAAGATGTGATCTTAATGCACCTCGGTAAATACCATAGAAGCAAAAACCTCAAGCTTCAATTATGCCTTTGCTTAAGAGTCAAATAAACATTGATTACTTTTCTTTTCAAACTTGTTATAGCTCACAAAACTAACAAAGAAAAATCCTATTATGAATTATTCACAATACTTTACTCTTGTAGTCTTGAATTAAGTAATCTTATATAACTAACCATTCTCTGCCATTAATTCATATTGCAAAACTCCTGTTTTAAATCCAACCTTTTAATGATCTTTAACTGCTGTTAGGACTATGTCCAAATGGTTGGGTTGTTAATATATAAACAGGCCACCAATCTATGTTTGTATATATTTAAGTACTACAACTTTAAATGTATTGCTGTATTCTGATTGGCTGTAGTGTTTCAAGATTGCCATAAGAGGGAGCTAGAGATTGTGGATTCAGGTTCGTTCTCTCTGCTGATTCATTCGTGATTGACTTTGTGTCTGATGGTAAGCTCTGTGTGAAGCTCTGTTACTCTTTGATAGTATCGAAGTGTTTGTAAGCTGTAATATCTTTGTTTGATGTTTAAGACAAAGAAAGGCTGGTAAGATGATTATTGTACTTCTTGATATTGACTGACCAAACGTGTATGACCTGGACTGTTTAATTGGACTGTGCTATTTATCTAAAAGTAAACTATTTTATACACTTTAACGAATCTGTTTGTGACTGGATCGTTACTCCTATCCACTGGTTGCCAAGCTGAGATATCACGTTTCTACATGCATGTCCCTGATAACTCAGGGGTCGCTCTGCACACTCCTTAACAACTGCTATGAGTGTAGATCAACTGTTTCAAACCTAAATCAGATTACTTACCAAAGGGGCTAAGATAGGCAAAAATATAGTGATTGTAGCAGGATTGCTGGCTACTTCCGTTATTGTGGTCACAATCAAAGATGAAATGAGAATTATTAGCCATATGGGTAGTGATCCTAACGGGGTTAATTTGCTTCCAACCCAGGCCGAGAGTTTTGAGTCCTGGGAAAAACAATAATTGCTTAGTTATCCATAAATTTAATTAAACAATTTGTGTAAATGTAATATTAACCAAATGGCTTCTTAATCCAAAAGATCAATATGGAAATGGAAAGAGACAAGAGACTTATCCCTACGATATGATTTACTTTTCCTTCAAGCAAAATATATTCCTAGCACATAGAATGCTCAGCCTGAGTGAGTGGATATATTTTAGCCATATAAGTAGTGTGTAACATTTTAATATAAATAACCACAGCTGCTTAGATGTCAGATCTGATAAATTGCATCCATATCTGCTTTCTTTCAGAGATTCTTGATGTGTGTGCAATGCATGACCCTTAAATATGTTTATGAGTGTGAAACTGCTAAGTGAATATTTGCTTGAGCCCCATTTTACAAATAGTAAAATAATAATTGGAGGATTGTAGAACAATCCTAATAATATACTTGTATCAATGGGAACATGTTCAAGATAAGTATGTTTTGGATCATCTCTTAGATTCAAGCAGCTTTGGTTTAAGTCCTCTATTTTTTAACCTCAGTCATGTATAGTGCAAAGAATGATAATGAGTCCACATGAAGAATAAAATTATCCAGCATTAATACATACTTAGAATAGATCTAGTTTAACAAATAGTTCTCCAACAATTGCACATAGCTTAAACCTCTATCTAAATGTTAAAGCATTTCTTTTCTGTTGCAGTAGTGCAAACCAACATTCTCCCTTGAGATTTGAATGGCCCCTATTTTGATTTTTAAATGAAGAAATAATGCAATCAGAACACAATCAGGACATTGAATTGACAAGGAATTATTTTAATTTATCAATAGTATCAGAACTTGCTTATCATTGGATTTGGATATAGTTCCAACACAGCCTGCTGAGATCACAGTTTTGGTGTATCAGAACAGATATTAACAACCAATGATAACAGCATCATGGTGATAAAGAACCTATACCATGAGCTGTGGTGTGTTTTATTTTTGTATTTATGTTGGCACCTAAACCATGGTCTACAAATTCAAGATTACCACACCACAATCAAATTTGTCTTAATTTGATTTTATTCAAAACTATTATTATGTAACTTTCCATTAGAAAGCTAATGTATAACAGACACTGACACCATTTCTAAAATGGTAAAGCTGAGCAAATGAAGAAGCTTTTCTGCCCATATAAATGTAGTATTTAGTAAAAACAATGGTTTGATGTATTTTTCAAATGTAGTCAGTATATTATATAGACATATTTTTTGGCTGTTTCACAGCAGCAGAAAAACCTGGGATAGATCAGTTACACTAAAGAACAGTGACTTTCTTACTATATTAGTATATAGGTATATAGAGTATAGTTAGTGTACTATATTAGTGACTGTCTGATTTAATGGCCAGTTGCAGTTATGATGGTGATGAAAGTGTACGTTTGTGACCAATCCTTGCAATTACAACCTTTGCATGATTGTAAGTACAGTTATAGTTTTATTTAGCAACCGCTTTGCTTAATGATCAAGTTGCCTGTGCCAGTTGTGGTCACTAAACGAAGTCTAGCCTTTTTATGAGGAAAATTATGCTCATTTGAGGAACCTCACTGAAGGTTTTACCTACATTGATTGCAAAAACACATCAAGCAACCAAATAAATTCCAGCATTGTATTTTATGAAACTGAGTGACTGCACAACATATTCAGACTTTTAATGACCGGAATTGGAAAATTCTGCAATATAGTGCCAATAGGATATTCTTATGGGAGATTGGAGGTCAAACACAGGCCACAAGATATATATTAAGCATGAGGAACAGATAGCCTTTTTGAGGAAACAGCTTGTGCATATTTTACTTTAGACAACAGGTGCTTCTTGCTGATTTCAATAAATTTGGTGTGCCTAAATGCAAACGATTTCAGGGATGATGTTTTGCCATTAGATAAGTGACATCAATAAACAAAATCATTGAAAGATCACTGCCATTCTTTGCACTTCTCTTGTAACTACCTTATACCTTATAAACTGATGAAATGGTAAGAACCTGCATTACCTCACAACCATCAGCCAGCGCAAACCCACCGCCAACAAGGATGGCAATTTCCCAGGGCATGCATGCTTGAAATTCCTTCCAAGATATCAGTGGACTGTAGTCAAAAACAACTGAAAAGACAGAAAGGTTATTTTTATATTAGTAACTATAAAAAAACTCACTGCAGGCATCCTTTTATTACTCTTCCATTTGATTTTAAACATATTTTCACCCAGATACATCTTGAAGGGGTTGGTAGGGAGGTGATTAAAAAAAGTCAAGGCAATGGCTCCACTGGAGTATTTTCAACCACCATCTTGATTTTTTTTAACATACCCTCATGTCCTTCTCTTCCCCCGTCGGAGATTATAACAACCCATCATGTTCATATGATGATTATATTGCCCATGGCAAATGTCTACACTCTACAGCTCCACCCAGGCTCTTGGCTCAGTTAGAACAAGAAAATCTGTTGAGTAAACTTCAAATCCAGGATTTTCACCACAAAATGATACATAATTGTCTACAAAGCCCAGTGAGTGGGTGCATACATTTTACTAAGTATAAATTTAAAAAGTCACTTTAGGGCAGAGGTTAATGTATAAATGACACACAAGGATCCTACAGTAGATAGATGATTTATGTCATAGAAACTTGGGTAGTGAGTTTCTTTATTTTCAGAGATGTGTTTTCTTCTGATCTTCAAATATATGTTTTCTTCTGATCTTCTGAATTTTCACTCTCTTGGAAGGGGAGATCTTGTTAGAAATAAATCTCACAATTGATTTGCAGTATGCCTATTCAAACAGCTGTATGTAAACATTTTTTTATTATTTTTTATTTTTATTTATTTTGTCAAGTACGTGTTAGTAATATACATAGATATAACATTGCTTATCTACATAAGATGGGTATTGATAAGAGGGAACATTAGGACAGGGACGGTAGGCACGCTGGTGCACTTATGCATGTCCCTAACTGACCTCTTAGGAATCGGGTGAGGTCAACAGAGGACAGTCTTAGGGTAAAGTTTGGGGGTTTGGTGATGAAACCACAGAGTCAGGTAGTGAGTTCCAGGCATTTACCACTCTGTTGCTAAAGTAATATTTTCTACAGTCAAGTTTGGAGCGGTTCACTTTGAGTTTGTATCTGTTGTGTGCTCGTGTATTGTTGTGGTTGAAGCTGAAGTAGTCGTTGACAGGAAGGACATTGTAGCGGATAATTTTATGAGCTATGCTTAGGTTGTGCCGAAGGTGACAAAGTTCTAAGCTTTCTAAGCCTAGGATTTCAAGTCTGGTAAGGTATTCTGTTGCGAGTAGATGAGTGGAGGACTCTTCTCGTAAAGTATCTCTGGACACTTTCTAATGTATTTATGTCCGATATGCGGTGTGGGTTCCAGACAGATGAGCTGTATTTGAGGATTGGTCTGGCGAATGTTTTGTATGCTCTGGTTAGTAGAGTGATATTACTGGAGAAGAAGCTGCGTAAGATTAGGTAAACAACTCTTGAAGCCTTTTTGGCGATGTTGTTGCAGTGGGCTTTGGCACTTAGGTCATTTGATATGATTATTCCAAGGTCTTTGACAGAGTGAGGGTCGTCTGTAAGGTCTTGTCTATTCAGCTTGTATTTAGTGTTCTGATTTTTTTTGTAGGTCAGATGAATTTCAGAAGAATCCAATCCAGAAGAATCCAATATGTATGTATGTATGTATGTATGTATGTATGTATGTATGTATGTATGTATGCATGTATGTATGTATGTATGTATGTATGTATAATTTTCTAAATTAAGCAATTGCAGCAAAAATGGGCAAGGAAATATACTCAACTGTTTTCTCCATTTGAAGTTCTAGACAATCTTTTTGCAGGAATAATGAAGAAGAGGAGCCCAATTAGTAAAGCCACTGTTGAATCTGTAGCAAAGCCTGGATATCTAAGGAAAGAGATATTTACTTAGAAAATAAATATTACAACTCTAGGAAAAGAATTTGGGGATTATACATAACTAAAATATTTCTTGATATTGCAATAGACCTGGATATGTTAGCAATATCTAAAACTCCTGTGTTATTGCTATATTATATAAATAATTTAGATAATTCAAAACTCACCACATTTTTAAATGTTTTATATTAATTTCTGCAAATAATTATTTTGTATAGAGAGTTGAGGCACCTTATATTTGTGAATCAATGACAAAGGACCTTAAAATTGTAAGCATATTTCGTATGATCTTAAAATAAGATTAATTCAACAAAATCTTCTTGTTTTTGGTTACTGGACTCCCCTGAGAATACTTTAAAAAGGCTAGATTAATTTCAGTAATTTAGAAGTGCAAGGACACACTCAAATGATATGGGTTTGTTTTATTAATGCTCTGTTTAGGGTTGTGATCCATATGATTGTTAATATGGGGACACCAGAGAATTTTGAGGAAGTGAATGTATTTTTTAATTATAAATAAAAAATATAGATCTATCAGTATATGAACTATAGATTTCTTAAGGTTAGGGAGGAATGAAGAATCTTTCTGCTCAATAGATAAAGATAAAGCTAGGAAAGATGTATAATTTGTTTTCTTTAAGAGGGTGTTTTTCATAATGAAATGATGGAGAAATATTTCAAGTGATTTGTTTACAAAATTATTTGAATGTTATGTAATAGATTATGGTTTGCTTTATTCCTTCCTTCTATATTTGTTCCCCCCCAATTCTCTTTCTGTCATGTTTTTTAATTAGAAAAGCAGTGGTTTTTTTTAAAAAAAAACTTTCAGCATTATATCTTCATCTGTCATAATCTGTTAAAACTCATGTAAAAGAAGCGTTGTTATTTAGTAAAGCTTTTTAAAAAGGTATTGTAAAAAGGGTATTGTCAGTAACTATAAAAAGGCTTGATAGCTTCTGGAAAACATCCCAGAAAAATCATCTGTGGCAAAAGAAAATCTGTAGGATTATATGGGCCTAGTTTGAGCGGACTCCGAGTGCATTCTCTGGATTGAAAAGCTCAACTTTTTTTTTTTTTGCCAAGATCTAGCTACAAAGGGATTCTTCCCAACTAACCAATCAGAGGCAGGGGAAAAAAAATGCAAATTCTTCTTGTCAACAAGAAACAAAGCATCCAAATTCACAGCAGGCACTGAAGATTAGGAAAGTAACTAAATAGTTCGAGATGTAGCAGCAACAAGATGGCTCTACTTTATTGAATTCTTCCGAATTCTCCGTCATATCTGACAGAGATTTAAAAAAATCTCAAGGAACACGCAGAAGCTTTTAAAATGATAGCTGTAACATTCTCAAGACCTTGACTACTCTCTTAGTAGCCCTAGTTTAGCATCACCAGAGCTCTTTAGGACTAAAAGCTGCCCAGCCTTCCTTTAGGCCAGTGGTTCTCAACCTTTTTGTGATCGAGTACCACTTGGAGGTCCCTTATAGTCGCCGCGTACCACCTGGTTCCAGAGAAACTAAATTCGATCAGATATCACTTTATTTCCATAGAGTTCAGAACAGTCACCGTTCCTTTTTTGGCCCCGCGCATCCAGCAACTGGATTCTAGGGCCGCTGGGACCAGGTGGGTGGCATAAATGTGAAGTAAAAAATAACTAACTAAAAATCGTTCATGACCCCGAAAGTGTTCGCGTACCACTTGGAAGGCCCTCGCGTACCACTAGTGGTACACCTACCACAGGTTGGGAACCACTGCTTTAGGCATTGTGGCGTAAAATAAAATATAAAAATATAAAATATGTAAACGTATTCATGGATAATGAGGTGCTCTGCAGTGTCTATAAAGAAAAACTAATGGTAAACCTTACATGAACTATTCTGTATGGGGGTTCTTATAATTGTACGTGTTGCCATGGAAATTTCCTGGAACTAAATGTAAATAATGTTTGAAAATAAAATCTGCAAATAAGATTTTATACACAGACACACACACATACACAACTTCATATTCAGTAGCATATATAAATCAGCCAAACACCTGAATGGATTCTGAGTATTCACATGGAATTTCATGCCAGAAGCAGAATATAATGGATATTCAAAATAGTTAAAAAGAAATCATTATTGTGGTGAAAATCTAACAGAGAAAAATAAAACCATAAGAAGATATGATTATATTCCAGGTAAAGAAATGACTCTTACATAATGTATACTTAACACCTCCAGAATTAAAAAAAACCCAAAATATAGTGATTCTTCAAGTTGATCTAAGCAAACTGGATATCCTACTCTAGATGCAAGACTAAATGGATGAAAATGGACTAAATAGAGACAGACCCCTAAAGTGTCAGCTATCCAGATACCTACAATATTTTAGCATGCATATATATGTGTGTGTGTGTGTGTGTGTGTGTGTGTGTGTGTGTGTGTGTGTGTTTCTTCTGTTGAATCACCCTGATATACCCAAATATGGGAGGGAGCATACTGCTTTCTTTTTGCCTTTTGGCCCCTCCAGGGACCATCCAGGCAATTGCAGACTGCCTAGGTTCAAATCCCATTAAGGGTATGGCTAGCTGAAGAGAGCTAAAGAGCTTGAAATAGATCTATACTAGTCTCCCTTTATTTTCATTGTCAGCAAAAATGTGTTACACACACACACACGCACACGCACACACACGCACATACATACATATATATACACATATATACATATATTGATTCATTCAATCATTTTTGGTAGTGGAATAAAAAGTTAGAATTTCTCTTCTCCTGGTTCTAGTCTAACACTCTTACCACCACATTTCACTTGCTCTCGTCTTTGCATATTTTTAGAAAGGTCGATAACAAGCACAACTTCTATGATGCTGATGGCATTCTGAATACCAGGGGGAATTGTATTTTTTTTAAGGAAAAGGCATTGACCCTTCCTCTACTCATTCTAATAGATGTTTAAAGAAATATTTGGTACTATTTGGATTTATCCTTATATAAAAATATAGAATGGGACTAAAAATTGTGCGGGGCGGCTTATTGACTTACTTTGGAAATAAAGAAGACCAGCCAGGGATGAATCCAGGATCTCTAGTAAACCATAACAGGGCCATCAGAATGAACAGGACAAGGGTGACAATTTCAGGATAGCTGCAACAAAGACACCATGTATTAACCATCACCCTTTGAACTGATTTGCTTTAATAGTATTGTAATCAGAGGTGGGATTCAGCAGGTTCTGAACAGTTCTGGAGAACCGGTAGCGGAAATTTTGAGTAGTTCAGAGAACCGGTAAATACCACCTCTGACTGGCCCCGCCCCCATCTATTCTCTGCCTCCCGAGTCCCAGCTGATTGGGAGGAAATGGGGATTTTGCAGTAACCTTCCCTGGAGTGGGGTGGGAATGGAGATTTTACAGTATCCTTCCCCTGCCACGCTCACCAAGCCACGCCCACCAAGCCACGCCATGGCCACCAAGCCACGTCCACAGAACCAGTAGTAAAAAAAATTGAATCCCACCACTGATTGTAATATTTCTTTGATAGCATTTGTAATATTTCTTCTGTAGATTAGCCAAATGCACTACCTTATTGGTCCAAGTTTCCTGTATTCTTCTTTGATTAGTTGTGCTGATGCTTCTTCTCTAGATGTCTTTGCCTTGCCACACTGGAACATTTCTTTCAAGCTGAAATGAAAAGTGAATTGATATAACTTGTTATAATACCTGTTCACCAGAAGATAGGTTCCACTTCTGATGACTGAACTAAAGAACTTCTCAAGGACTGGGTTGGCTTTCTTCCTTTGAAAGATCTCATGGGCAGTCCAACATATTGTGCTGTGTGAGATCCAAAGCAAGAGAATGCCACAATTTCATGTACAAAAACTGACCTGTCTGGGAGAGCAATCTAACTTCAACGTGAATAATGGACCAATGCCCTCTATCTTAGCTAAGCAGCAAGGCAGCTATTAGATCACTGGGCAGGATGGTTTCCATTTATAATACTTAGCTCCAATACTTTACTACTATTCCTTGTTTGGTGTAGCATACTGCCTGAATCATCTGTCACACTCTTCCTAATGGTAGGGCTAGTGCTGATTTCTCCACACTGCTTTGCATTATAACTTTCCATTTGCATATCACAATAATATAATCCACATTATTTTTTCTTGAACCCTCAAGCTATTTGCCTTCACTGAAGCATACTATATCCACTACAATCAGAATCGTAGCTGAGCAAAAAGATACATAAGAAACATACCGTACATATTTCCCCTAACTTTTCTATGCCTTCATTTTTCTTCTTCATCTATTGTTTTCTTATATTTATTTTGTACATATGCTCCCTGGGGGTTAGGATTTGTTATTTTTATTCATTGTAAACACATCCTTACACAAGATGATAATACTTTGGACTTCTCCCATAAGAGTACTTACTTGAAACCCAGAAAAAGCCACAGAAGCCAAATCCAGGAGAGTATTAAAATAATAACAGTGATTGGGATGCAAAGAATAAACCAGGATCCAAAATTAATGCATTGGCAATCAGGATAGCGTCTGAAAAAATAAAAATGAAATTTGAGTTGGCTTTGAATATGAATAGAAAGATGTTTCTTAAACCAAGATCCACAATGGCTACACAGAGAAAATCTATCCAGCTTTCATCTTAATACAGTGTTTCCCAACCTTGGCAACTTGAAGATATCTGGACTTCAACTCCCAGAATTCCCCAGCCAGCAAATGCTGGCTGGGGAATTCTGGGAGTTGAAGTCCAGATATCTTCAAGTTGCCAAGGTTGGGAAACACTGTCTTAATAGATGACTACCCTCCAGGAAGTAAAAATGGAATATTCACTATCAGCAATTTAGAGTCTTGCACCAATTGGCCCTTCCATGGTGGAAGTATTTTAGAATGCTCCAGTCATTGAAGCAGAGTTGTCTTCTTTTTTAATTGTCTTCTATCAGTTAATTAAAATTCTTCTAGATAACACTTTATATATGAAGATGGTGTTTTATCTGTTATCAACATGCTTTATAGTGGATCTGGTATTCTATCAAACACTTTTTTTACAGTAATCATTGTTAGTTGTGTTGATTAATGTATATGAGAGGAAAAATAGAAGAAAAGATCTTTCAATAAAAATGGATTACATAACCATTATTACCTACTTGAACAAACTACTTGCTCAGCCAATTTTCACTAATAAATTCCCAGGCTAAAAGGAGCCTATCTTTGCCCTTAGGGACTTGGACTATTACAGACAGTGATATGAAAGAGAGTTGGAGTCTTGTCTTTGAACAACTCCGTCCCTTCTTGACTTTCTTTCATGGCTATTGTCATGCACTGTCATTTTCATTAAGGAACAGCTACTGATGTATAACTGCAATGACAAAATTGCTCTAGCCTATATATAAGACTATCTCTCTGCAACTGGGTTTTTATTATCTTAACAATGTTCTTAGGAGTTTAGGTTATTTAAGTTTCAAGAGAAGGACATCCTTCCCCCTCCCTCTCCACAACCCCCCTCCAATAAGAACAGCAAAACTATATCATACCTAAGTGGAACTCAGAAGACCAGCTGTATTATGGAGAGCTATAAAGCCTGAGGATATTAATGCAGTTTAGTAATGATATTTCTTTTTCCTGGGCATTCATTTTCCCCCTGCTGCACAGCTGCTCAATTCATTACCTTTCTACATGACTTCTTTGCTCACCTACTTCCAATTCCACAGCTCTCCATCTTCTGCCTTTGCCCTGAATTAATTTTCCTTAGAACTACCTGTTTACTCAAGCTATTTATTAGAGCCTGCTCTATAGGTTGTGTGCTTGGTTGCAACCCCAAGAATGTGCACGGATCTTAAATTATGAGTTGAGAAAGCAGTAGCTGTTCGCATTCATTTTTCTGCCCTTCCCTGCCTCCAACAAGGCAAATCTGGATTCCTAATTATTACAGACTCAAAGAGAAAAGAATGGGCAAAAGGAATAGATGAAAAGGAAGGGATTTATTCATTAGTTCCTTGTATCCCTCCCCATTTTTTGAACGTCCTTTTTAAAGCAAGAGTTAGAAGACCAAGACATATGGGAAAACCAGGCCAGAAAAACTGTCCAGTTATTTAATAGCTTTTATGAACCAATTAATACGATCAAGCATATGTCTCCAATTGGAAATATCTAATGGAACTTTGCTTTTATATATATGATAATGGCAGTGAGAACTTTATATGCTCTAAGGTGGAAGACTTACAAAAACCTACAAGAAAGGATGGATGGTGATGTTGGTGATTGGTGGAAATGGTGAAATTGACAACCTTGATGAAAGAAAAAACTGGCAAATGTAATCGTCATTTGGAAACCATTACTAGACTTTTTGTAAGAGGCTGAAAGAAGTGGAAAGCTGATTTTGAAATTTGATGATTGGCATTATATGGGCTTATCAAAATAATGTAGACAAATGTTAACAGAGTAAGTTTGATGCATTCTTATCTCTATATCTGTACCAAAAAAAGTCAGAAATCTTTCTTTTTCCATTTTTCTTATTTTTCCCCTCCTTTTTCCTTTTCTGTACTTCTATTCTTTTCTGAGCTGAATGTCTATGGAGATTCTCAGTCATCCAGGTCGTGGTTGTTCCAAAGGTGCTTTTTCAAAAGGCAACTGGACTGCTTTTTCACTGAGGAAGACATTTCCTTTCTCATCCAAGAAGCTTCATCGGTTCCAGCAGGATGGCTGGGGCAATGCACTCTCTCTAACGATCAGATGACTGCAAGGAACATAAATCCTTCCATTCTCCAGTATTCAGTCGGAGCTGAAGATGCTTCTTGGATGAGAAGTGAAACGTCTTCAAGAAGAAAAAATGAAGAAAATCCTGTTGCCTTTTGAAAAAGCATCTTTGGGACAATTTTTTCTGAGCCCTTTTCCTTTTCTATTTTTGTTTACCTTTTAACATTGCATTTTTTGAAAATTTGTCTGTCTAACCGTCTGTCTCCAATGAAAACAGTAGCATTGTAAACTGCTATAACAATTACCCTAGAACCCCCTCAAAATCAATGTCATAATGCTATATCATATATTAATAAATTTTTGTAGCCATTCCTGGTTAGCATATGCAACCAAATTCTATTTTTGTTGGGAA
This sequence comes from Diadophis punctatus similis, assembly GCA_023053685.1. Taxonomy (NCBI): domain Eukaryota; kingdom Metazoa; phylum Chordata; class Lepidosauria; order Squamata; family Dipsadidae; genus Diadophis; species Diadophis punctatus. The sequence goes on from JALIGW010000004.1 coordinate 64,066,579, forward strand.
TTAATATGAATGGAATATGCACATATAATTCCCAGGGATCAAGGAATTAGAGGGGATACGGATTTTGCTATGGTCCCTTGCTTTGTATTCAACAAGATTTTAAAATGTTTGTGTCTTGGCTTATTTGATCATACAGTATGTAAGCTTTTCTTTTATTGCTTTGAAGTTCATATATTCTTCTGCATAAAATTCGGTTTGCAGTGATGCAACTTTGAATGAATTACAAGTGGCAGATGGACAATATTCCTGGCAATTGGAAATCATTTTAGCAGATTAGAAATCCTTGGGATGTAAAGTGAATGTGGCAGGATGTTCATGATTGTTATCCATATCAAGGAAAAATATTGCAGTTTATGTACTGTGTGTGTATTCAAATTATTCACCACAAAGCTTTACCTATGAATAACATTTCATTTAGGAAATATTTTTGAAACAGCTCCAGCATTTTCAAATGTATTAATAAAAAATAGGGGGAGGAGGAATAGTAGCCAATTTGACAAATAATTATTTCAACCAAGATTACAGCTTTATTATTCTGTCATTCTGAACTGTGTAATGCCCTTTACATTTATTACACTGTGTTTTTATGAATGTCATAAAATCTTCTATGGGTGCTAGTCCTGCCAGTAATATTTTATCTCCTATTTGTATAGAGTGTAATCTAAGCAGTTAAACATTTAAAGAACTGGGAGAAAATTATAAAGGTGTGCTCTTAATATGAAATGAAGTTGAGCATTCCTTCCCACAGATATAAGGAGTATAGAAATTATGCCTTGCGTACATAGAAACACATAAACAATGATTGTGGTTCATACAAACAGTAATTAATTTTACCATAATTGGATAAAAAAGGTGATGTGATACAGACAGGTAATCTACAAGAGCCGGGTGAAACAAATTACTTAAATGGATAATTATTCTATTGGGGATGTATATGACCTTACACGCAGGTCTTTTGAGTTAGCTAACCATAAGGTGGTAAGCACTTGGTATGACCAGGGATGCCAAGAACGAGAAGGATTAAGAAAGGGCATTTTCCAATAAAAACAGTTTCGGACAAGTGAAGAGCTCCAAATTTGAATATAGGGCTCAAGCCTTCTGTCTGGTTAGCAGGGATACATCAGTGAAGAAAACACTTCTCCTGACTTCTTCCCTATTAAAAGTTTTATGATGTAGAATCTCTCATTAGCATTGACATCCAAATGGAGAAATGTTAAATTATTGGAAAGCACAGCACTGACACAAATAAACTTAAATGGATAGAAAAGCAGAATTTAAATTATTTAAATTTAGTAACAAAACATTTCAATTAATTTTCTTACGTATTGAATTGTTCTGCAAATATTAAGTTGGTTGATGTCCCAGTGATGGTAGTCAGTCCTCCAATAGTGGATGAATAGGCAACACATAAGCACATGATTTTACATATCATATGGTCTTTTTTGTTCCGGTACCGTCTTTCAGACTGGCTCAGTTCTGAATTCTGCTTAAGTAAAAATCAAATAAATACAATCAACAATTTTCATATTTGCCTATTAAAACCAGCCTTCCCTTGTTAAATGATTAATTTTTTTTCTGAAAATTCTTCAGAGTTTAGGAAGCTGCAGAATAAAGTAACTCTTCCACTTTCCCTAATTCTTCTTTCAATAAGGGGAAAAAAAGAGATAGCTGAGGAACATGCAGAAATCAAGTCCTATCCCTAAGTTTCTAGTTTTCCTTTTGATTACATTTAAGCTCTTCATTGTCAATATAAACTCTGAAAATGGTAAATTAGCCAAGAATAAAAGACAATGCAGGTCTGATGATACTCAAATGTCTTATTTGCACAGTAAAAAGTCTTTTATATAGTAGCTTTCACTACAAGCTCATAAGTTTCATTTTCAAATAATAAATCAATAATTCACAATTTGCCCAGAATTCAAATCTCAATATATTGACTGATAGATGACATGGCCAAACTAGAGTGGAAATGCCTCTCTATTTCCTTTGAATGCCGTGGAAGATTCCTTTTAATAGTAAAGTATTGCCAAATATCTACTATCTTATTTCCATATTTTTAAAGAAAAAAAGACAATTCAAATCAAACAAGTTAAAACATGCACGGTAACTAGAGGGAATTTGTGGCACATTTGCCACTATAAGTACATATGTCAAAATAGAAACTTTGGCTAGAAATAGGATAAATAGAAATTTTACAGAATTAAACATAGAAATTAGGATACAGCAGCGGTGAAATCTATTTACCTTCCCTACCGGTTTGGAAGCGTGTGCTCTGCGCGCGCACATTTTCACCCTCTGCACATGCGCAGGCGGCTTTGTGCATGTGCAGAGGGTTAACAAAAAGAAAATGGCGACGTCCAGGTGGGTGGGCAGAGCCTCGCATTGCTGCCGCTACCGGTTCTCCGAACAACGGGTGGCCACAGCTACCGGTACGCCTGTACCAGGCCGAACCGTTAGCATTTCACCCCTGGGATACAGTAAATTGCATACTCATCTCACATCCAAAACTTGAATTATACTGTATCTAACCCTGCTACTGGTTTTGTTTGTATTTATTATTTCTGTGATTTGAATGAGCTGATTAGCTGAAGAACCACCATTTTACAGGTGTTTGAAGTAAATTTTGACACTCCTTCTTGCAAGAATAATAGAGTTGGGCCAGGATTAAACTGAGGATTAATTAGCATTAGATCAAAGTGAATTCGAATTAGACAACAGAGTGAAATCATGGTATAATAGCAGAGCATGAATAGCAAGTATGATGCTAACTGGAGGAGGCTGAAATAGGAACTGGAAAAGCCAACTAATAGCTGAAATCCAGAAGTGAAGAGGCAGACCTCAAAAACAACAAAAAATACAGCAAGTAATTGCATTTCATGTATGTTGAACTATACACTACATCAACTCCGGCATGTCTACTATTGTACCTGATGTATAGCGGCTGTGAAAATTGTTAAAAACAGTAATTCAATGTGCTGTTTGTGGAGGGCAACATGTTGCACTGGCTGCCAGTCTGCCTCTGGCTCCAATTGAAGGTGTTGGTCATTACCTTTAAAGTCCTCTATGGCATGGTTCCAGAGTAGCTGAGGAGCTCTCTTTCCCCAATGGGATTGGCCCACCCCACTCATGTTGGCACAAGAGGCCCAATACAGACTCCATCAGCCAAGGAATTGCATCTGGTGGAGTTCAGGAGAAGAGCCTTTTGTGCCACGGGCCTCGCCCTTTGGAACATCATGCTGCAGAAGGTGAGAGCTGCCCCCACTCTTCTGGCCTTCAGGATATGTCTTAAAACGTGGCAATGCCAATAGGCATTTAGTCCTGAAAGAGAAGCTGTTGGCTGGAGTGGCTGGTGCAGTAACAGAGAAGGCACCACCACTTCTCTGCTCCAAACCCATAGTTTTTTTAGCTTGCCATAATCTTTTGTAATTTTAATCTTTTTATATTTGTAATTGTTTTAATATTTATATGTTTTATGTTGTAAGTCACTCAGAATCATCTGAATCTGTGAGATGAGCAGCATATACATATAATAAACAGTAATAATGTTGGGAATACTGATATATAGAATGGCAATTACTTAATTAGGAATAAATAAAATGTCCCAACTGTCTGAGGAAGCTGAAATTTTAAACATGACTTTGAGATGTTCTCCTTTTTCTTAATATGCAAATTACTTTGGAATTGGAACACTAGACCACCTGCCTTGTTTTAACTTATCTGGAAAACCAGGGAAACATTGTAGATGTCATATTGCTTCATATTAATAATTATATAATATTATTCAATTTACTTTATAACTGAAACCATAACATGTTAATCTGACTGTAATAGCTATTCTAATCTTTAAAACAAGTGGGATAAATGATTTTAAGTACCTTTTCATTTTCAATGTCACACACAGCTTGAGCAGTGCCATTGCTGTACCTGGAAAGAAATATTTGCAGTAGTAATTATTTTAGTGCTAATAAAAAAGGTAAATCATATAAATATCTTGCTCTTTATCTATCTATATATATATATTACCCTTCAACTTTAGTGGATTTCCAATCAGGTGTTTCACTCTCACTAATATTTTCTGTGAAAACAAAAACAAAAAGTTCAAATGAGGGGGTTGTTTCTTGCTCAGGTGATCTTATTATTTATTTATTTATTATTTATTTATTAATAAAATTTCTATGTCGCCCAACTCCCAGGGGTCTCTGGGCGGCTCACAACAAGTAGAAATATATATTCAAATAAGATAAACAATTAAAAACATATTTAAAATACAATCCATTCACACATACATACATGGGCCGATCTGAAAAGACCTCGTCGAAGGGTCATTGGCCCCAGGCCTGCCGGAAAAGCCAGGTCTTAACGGCTTTCCGGAAGGCCAGTAAAGTGGGGGGTTATACGGATCTCGGGAGGTAGTTGGTTCCAAAGAGTTGGAGCAGCTACAGAGAAGGCCCTCCCCCGCGGGCCCGCCAGCCAACATTGTCTGGCAGACAGGACCTGAAGAAGGCCAACCCTGTGCGATCGTACTGGTCGTTGGGAGGAATGCGGTAACCTCTTTCTCCAAGTGAGGTTAAAAATTGGTTGAAATTACTTACCATCAAGTTCCAGGGCAGGATTAGTGGTTCCATTTGCATATGTAATATCCATTGCATCTACTTCAGCTTCTGCACTAATGATTTGCTGAGCCACCGCCTCTACAATTGGCATCACCATAGCAGCAGTAGAAGTGTTGCTAAGCCACATCGATAGAAATGCACAGCTGACCATAAAACCAAGGGTGAGCCTGAAATAATAGTGAAAAGTCCATCTATGTCTGCTATTAACACTCAACTTAATATAAAGTAATTATAATAAGACTATTAAAATAATTTGAGTTAGTACCTCCTGACCTTCTACTAAAGTTTCTAATCCCTTTCTCTATGTAGCTGTAGTATGAACCAATTAACTTAGCACTTTGGCTATTCAAGCATAATTGGACTCTAAGAAGAGAACAGTAGAATGTCATCTCCAACTCATCTATCTCACTTTTGTTTACACTAACTGCTGGTGGTTCTCTGATGGGTGAAGCAAGGATTTTCCCAAGTATGGCTGGATTTTCAGCAAACCAAAACAATGGACTTGCATACAATGTGTTGACACAAGCTGCAGCCCTTCCTTTACCCATACAGTTTAGCATATGGACCTCCAGATGATGTACAGAAGTGTCCATAAGACTGTGGGTATATCTCAGAGAAGCACTGTTACAAAGCAATGATCCCATTTCTTTTTCTGTATGCATCATTGAAAGGAGCAGAATATTGCCATGATGTAACAATGCTCCTTTCTTCATTTTGATGAAAACATCAGATCCTATGTATCAGGGGTGGGTTCTAACTTACTTCGCCGCTGGTTCACTGCCTCCTGCGCCATGTGGCTGCGTGCGCATTTGTGGGGGCGTGCGCGCATGCACAGTGCTGAAAACCCGGCTTCTATGCATGCACAGAAGCAAAACCCAGCAAAAAAAGCCAAAAAAAAGCCAAAAAAAGAGAGATGGTGGCCATGGACTGGCACTGACAGAACCAGCTCCATGATGTCACCACCGGTTTACTACCGGTTCTATAGAACCGGTTAGAACCAGTAGGAACCCACCTCTGCCCTGTATGCCTCTAACAATGAATAAGAAAAGATGTACAAATTGAATTGTCAACATATTCAGTTTTCAAACTTTGATGTTTTTTTCTCAAGTGTTCTACAAACGAAATTTTCACACAATAATGGAATCAATTATTATTCTTTTTATATCATGCATACATAATATGTATATTTCAATTGACTATACTTTCAAAGATATCAACATTAAAATAACCTAGAACCAATTTGTATCTGTAACAGAACTTGTTGATCTCAGTGAAATCATTTAACCATAGGAGAGAAGTCAAGCAAGCATGATGAAATACCATCACTTTCTGGGGAAAAAGAAGAGAAGATGAAAAAAGTACTACAAAAATACTGCCCAATAAATTCAATTTACCTGACTTTTTCAAGTTATGTGAGTTTTTTCAGAGAAAGATAACCAAAGCAACTTTGAATAATATTTGCCAAATTTGAATGAACAGATGCATCTAATGCATTGAACTGAATCAAGGTGACTCTGAATCCATTTGAAGATTCATTGGGTTTTTCCACACTGAATAGCTAAATAGATTTAATTCAGCTGACAGTTCATGAATGTACAATGTTCTAAATTTATACCCTAATATAAAAGCTGTAATATGCTAGTCTACATTCTAGTAAAGGCAAGATTTACAAATAGAAGATTCACTAAATGGGATTCTACCATTAAATATTTTTATTATAAAAATGTATTTGAAACCTGAAAGGTGCATAACTGACTTCGGTAATGATTTTTAACACACTAGAGTTGCATCATCAAAGTTTATGATGTTTGAAATGCACAAATGGGTGAAGAAGTATTACTGAAATACCCTAAATTACTGCATTTTTCCATATTTCAAATTAATTAATATTGACTTTCAAGGTCCTGAGATTTTTTGTATTAGGCCATTTCTTAACTGGTGCTTCAAAACAGACTGACTTGTATAACGGTCTCACTTTTCTATTTGGAAACAAAGCAGGAGTAGAAATAGCAATAGCACTTAGACTTATATACCGTTTCATAGTGCTTTACAGCCCTCTCTAAGCGGTTTACAGAGTCAGCATATTGCCCCCAACAATCTGGGTCCTCATTTTACCAACCTCAGAAGGATGGAAGGCTGAGTCAACCTTGAGCCGGTGAGATTTGAACAGCTGAACTGCTGAACTAGCAGTCACTGAAGTAGTTGCAATGCTGCTTTTAACCACTGCGCCACCTCGGCTCAGAAATCAAATCTTGGACTTGGCAACAGAAGGAAACAACAGCCAATCACCAGCCATCAACACACCAATCAACCAATAGGAAGGCACCACATAAATGTGACGCATAGAATAGCACAAAGTACACATTCTAGTAGAGAGAGGTTCCCTGACGATGGGCTCCAGAATGAGTCCAAAAACTCTGAAATCTCTGGTCCTGGTGACTGATCAAGATTGGATCTTGCAACATTATCCTGGGACGTGTACAGTATGTTTGCCTTCATTTGTGAAAAATCAAACCATTCCACATGTACAATTGGGAATTGCTTCACCATAATGTGATGGTTGTGCTGTATGTTTCTACTAATCTTTTGTTTTTGCAATCTTGCTTTGTATATTATCTTATTTCAAGAATGTGTATGGGGGATGGGAGAAAAACGTTGAATGATCATTTCAACCACATGATCAAAGCCCTGTGTATGTAAAAAAGGGAGTAGGACTTTGATAGTGCATTTATAATATGACTTTTTTTTAAACACACACAGAGACATGCAGGAGATGACCCCATTCATTATTGTGGAGTTTCTTTCGTACCTAATGGCTATGGTTTCTGCCTTAGTTTCTTGCATTCCAGTCCCACTAATTCTTTTCTGTAAAGATTCTCCAAGAATGTTATGTAATCTTCTAGTTAGATTGCTTCCAATAAGCTTTTACTGCCAACTCCTGAAGTTTCTTTTCCAACTGAGAAATTACATCCTTGGAACACCTGCTCAGTTACTCACACAGCACAGTTGCTGACAGTACTTTATTTTCGTTTGATATAGGAAACAGTCTAGCATGAGAATTTTCAGCAATGTGCCAACATGGAAACGCATCAAACCATACTCTACCATAGAACAGCAGCCACTGACTCGCCTTTTCATTGGGATAACCTTGAACAATTTTGTACAATTACTCCCATGATAGAATGCAAATGAAAGGCAATTCTGGGACAAATTCAATTTGTGATATTGCTCCATTTTTAATACAATTAATGATTACCATGTATGAATACTGTTCATGTTTTAATGTTTTAATTTTAATTAATGTTTTAATTTAGACCAAGCAGCACTAGCCTAAGTAATTGTTAAAGGCTGTAAAGATCTTTAAAATCTGTGAAGATGAAAATTCAATCATTGTAATGAGTAATGCCGAAAAGGTAGACTTATTTAAACTTATGGAAAATTGTTTTAACAGTGCAACTAATGCAAATTGTAACATGTTACGAAAACGCTTGCATGACTCCGTGTTATTAAAAAAAAGAAAGAAATCCCAGTACTATCATCAGTCAGGATGTAATCAAAGGCTTGCTATAGTAAGATAAAACAAATTTCTCTCCAAATCTTATTCTAACAATGCAGCAGCAGCAATTTTTGTTGTTGTTGTTGTTGTTTTGTTTTGTTTTTGAAGAGCCATCTCAAATGATCTCCAATCTTGCAGTAAGAATAGCTAGATCATCCTAGGCAATTAATTTCACAAAGTTGAATCGACTCAAGCTGTAAGTATTGTGAAGTCAACTGAACCAGTGCCTTTTTACCAAAGTACTTCTGACATCTATCGATCCTCTTCCCCAACCTCTCTACAATTGATGGTCACACTGGGGTATTCTCTTAATAAGGGAAACCTAATGAAAGCTTTTATACCATAGGTTTTGCAACCTCTTCAACAAATATATAACTTTCTGAACCTGTCATGGGGTGTGAGAGGATAAAGATCACTATCACCATGTGTTATTAAAAGCAATTGAAGCTAATAGGCTTATTTTCTTCCTTTTATTCCAGCCCATCGTGTGAAAGACTTGGGTAGTGTACATCGACAATAACCCACCATAATTCTAACTACAGAATAAAACACGGGGTTTGGATTACTATATTAAATTAATAATACACTTTTAAAGCAAGGAGAGAAGCAATCAAAAATGTCCTAATGGTGAAAAGAATTAAATAGTGGAATGGCTTGCCTTCAGAAGTTGTGGGAATGGCTTGCCTTCAGAAGTTGTGGCGGCTTTTAAGAAAAGACTGGACAGCCACTTGTCTGAAATGGTAAAGGGTCTTCTGCTCAAACAATGGGTTGGATTAGAAGACCTCTAATGTCCCTTCCAACTCAGTTATTCAATGTTATTATTATTAAAATATTTTGTCCCAGTCCCTTTTACATCATAGCCCCTGGATTACTGTTCAAAGGTGTGTTTGGATCTCATACCTACAAAGATTGGGCACTCATTACATAAATAGGAAGTTTGGCACACAGAAGGTTTTACAGTTTGAGATTAACATACACACCTCTAATATGTTAATGTACTAACTTAAACCTGGTCAATTTTTATTTTAACCATGCAAGACAAAAATAACCCTAAACAAGCAGGGTAAAATAATTCTTGGGTTATCTTATAAATAATAATTATTGATAAATTATAAAATATATACATTATATTCAAATTAATTTTTGGAAACAGCCTTCAGGATTCCCCCCTCCCTATTTTGGACAACATAGCTATATCCTATATTTTAAACTACTAATCATTAGTTGAGGAGCTTTTAATTAAAACAAATCGCTATACTGATATACTGTTAGGTTTTTTTAAAAATATAAAGTATAACATACATCAATTATATTATATGTTTTAAACAACTTTAAATAGTGGTGTGTGTTTGTTTGTTTTTTGCTGTATGAAACAATAGAGCTATGCCACATATTTTAAACCACCAATTGGTTCTCAGTTACTGTTACTGTTAAAATACTGTTAACACTTTGTTAGGTGATAGCAATAGCACTTAGACTTATATACCGCTTCATAGTGCTTTACAGCCCTCTCTAAGCGGTTTACAGAGTTCAGCATATTGCCCCCAACAATCTGGGTCCTCATTTTACCGACCTCAAAAGGATGGAAGGCTGAGTCAACCTTGAGCCTGTGAGATCTGAACTGCTGAACTAGCAGTCAGCTGAAGTAGCCCGCAGTGCTGCACTTTAACCACTGCGCCACCTCGGCTCTTAAAAGATTAAGTATCTTTTCAGCAACTCTGCGACAACCACCAAATATTTCCTAGAGACTTTGCAGGAAGTCTAGAACTATTATCAACTGCTATCCACTGATTTCATACCAAAGCTCAGCATTTGATGGTTTTGTGAAAATTCCAATAGTAAAAGTGTATTTGCTTCCTAAGAGCTGCAGCTGGCTTTCTGATTGATACAGGTGCCATTCCTCTGCTGGCTGATAAAATAATAGATCTCTTTGTTCTTCCTCTGTGTGGGCACCAACAGTTATTAGGCCATGCTTAAATTCTGGATAATATCAGCTTATTATGCCTGCTATTTAAAAAATTGGGTTACAACTACTTTTGCAAAAGATTGCGGATAAGGATGAATTATGTATGTAATTATAAAAATGCAAATGAATGTTTCTGTCTTCTGCCAATCCTTGCTTTTGATCTCTCCTTGATCTAGATGCCATTAAATCAATATAATTAATCTTATTTTAATTATTCTATTCAATGTTGATGCCGCCCAACTCCAAATGATGCTGAGTGGCTCACTACAATAAAATAACAACAAAGCCAGAAAATTTACCATAAGGAGTATAAAAATCTACAAGATAATCAGAAGAAGGCAATCCAACAATGAAGCAAACAACACAGAGGAGTCCAATCCACTCTAATCTAAGGGCAGGGTAAATATTATCATCAAATGTGGAAATGTACGGATCCCTTGGGGGATCTCATTCCAGAAGGCAGGTGGCACTACAGAAGTAGTATGTTTCATAAATTGCAGAAAATTAATCCCACTCTGTTGGATTGTACCAGATGGGCAGAAACCATAGAAAGTTGGATACATAGATACTGTATATAAATATATTAAATACATAATTACTCTGGATTATATGCATCTGCTAATTGTTTTGTTACTCAAAAGGCCAATAACTTTTTTCGGAGGGCGGGAATGGACGATGTGGCATCTTCCTCCTATCATAAATGTGAAATGCATTTTCCTGATGCAATTTTGACATATTCTTTTTCTCCTTATGTCCTCCAGAGTTCTCCTGTCCATTTTTATTTATTGCCTACCTCAGAGAGGCAGGAAAAGTGAATCAAGAATTTGCTTTACCAGTAGTGCTATAACCAAACAAAGGTTATATAGTTTACCTTATAAATACTGTTAGTAGCTTGTTAAGGGCATGATAGCTCACTGGTTAAAGACACTGAACTTGTCACCTGGAACACTGACAGCCCGGGTTCAAGACCTGAATGCCACAGAAAAGGGTGAGCTTCCATTACTTGCCTCAGCTCTGTCCAGTTTGAAAGCATACAAATACAAGCAGATAAATAAGAAAGCACTTCAGTGGGAAGGTAACAGGGTACTGTGCCATGGCTTGGCATATAGTCATGCTGGCCACATGACCACGGAACAGGGGCGGGTTGCTCATTTACCTTGCGGCCGGAGCCATCCGCGCGCATCTCCATGCTTCGGGGGGGCGCACGCTTGCTATGCGTGCGCCCCCCCTTGCATGATTTTGCTTCTGCGCATGCGTGGAAGAAAAATTGCGCCGAAATCTCACAAGGGGATGCGCGCCCGAGAGAGATTTTGGTGTGATTTTACTTCCGCGCATGCGCGGAGGCAAAATCTCACCGAAATCTCTCTCGTGCGCGTGTCCCCTCGCAAGATTTCGGCACGATTTTGCTTCCACGCATGCGCAGAAGCAAAATAGCCTGAAAATCACCGAAAATCACCGGGAAAAAATGGCGACGTGCCGGGTGGACCGGCAGAGAGGGCTCCGGAGCGGTTGCGAAATTCGCCGCTCCCTACCGGAGCTGTGTACTGGGGAGCTCTAGTAGGAACCCACCTCTGCCACGGAAGTGTCTTCAGACAATGCTGGCTCCCTTGGCTAAGAAACGGAGATGACTGGACAGGGGAAACCTTTACTTTTATCTTTACTAGGTTGTTAGATTGAAATCTGGTAAAAATGTATAGTATGCGTGTGTTTTTAAATTAGTATTACTTTTTCCTGGGGGACCTACTTTTCCCCTGGGCTTTTCCACTGGAAGAGAAGGAAAGTTGTGAAAGGACAGCCAGCCTAGATAACTACTGTATGGATTAGAACAACAAGTTGTCCTTGATTTACAACAGTTTGTTTAGTGACCGTTCAAAGTTACAACAGCACTGAAAAAAGTGACTTATGACCATTTTTCACACTTATGACTGTTGTAGTATCCACATGGTCAGGTGATCAAAATTCAGACACTTGGCAACTGATTCATATTTAGTTTAGTTTACTTTATTGTCATTGCACCTCGTACAACGAAATTAAATGCCATCTTCAGTGTACACTATAAGTATAAAAACAAAACACAAACACACATCCTTCACATTCTGTACAATTGAACTGAAAACCTGATATTGCATTAATATTGCACTATACAGTGGAATTCGATATAATTACTGGCCTGGGATAGAAGCTGTTTTTCAACCTATTTGTCCTTGTTTTTATTGTCCTGTACTGTCTGCCAGATGGTAATAGTTCAAAAAAAAAGAGTGCCCGGGATGAGATGGATCTTTAAGAATGTTTGAACTTTCTTAAGACAGCGGGCGCTATAAAGGTCTTCCAAAGAGGGGAGAGGGCAACCAATGATCCTCTGGACAATGATGTTAACCCTCTGGAGCGCTGTCCTATCTGCCACTGTGCAACTGGCAAACCATACACAGGTGCAGTAAGTTAAAATACTCTCTATGGTGCAGCGGTAGAAGGTCACCAGCAGTTTTTCATTCAGTTGTTGTTTTCTGAGAAGTCTTAGATAGTGTAATCTCTGCTGGGCCCATGAACTTAAAGTAATTTAATTTGTGATGGATGCATTGTCCTATGTTCAATGGGGAAGCCAGATTTCACTTAACAACCATGTTACAAATTTAACAACTGCAGTGATTCACTTAATAACTGCGGCAAGAAATGACATAAGATAAGGGAAAATTTGCTTAATAACTGTCTCACTTAGCCACAGAAATTTTGGGTTCAATTGTGGTTGGAAGTCAAGGACTACCTGTATTTCACTGAGCTTTTTAATGAGCCCGTATAGCAAGGATGGAGAAACCAACCCCTAACTCCTTCAAGAGCCCCTCCAATAGAACTGAAAAGTGAAAGTAGATATTTTCTTTCGATTTTGAAATAGGAAATAAATGACATTTTCAATTTTGCTCGTGGCAAGCAAGTCACAATTTTAAAATAGGAGCACCCCAAATGTCTGCCAAACCCACATGCTTCTATATCCTCACCAGTGGTGGGTTCCTACCAGTTCGGCCCGGTTTGGGCGAACCAGTAGCAGAGGTGGCGGGAGGCTCCACCCACCCAGCAGAATGTCACTGCGGAGCTTCTGCGCAGAAGCGTTGCACACGCTCAAAGCACATGCGCACGAAGCGCACACATGCTCCCTCACCGACTCTGTGGCTCTCTCATTAGTCTGTTAACTTCAAAGTGTGCACATTCCTTGACACCCCCCCCCCAAAAGGTCACTGGTTTCTGCTGTACAACAAGTAATTCTCTAATCATAAATCTTAAAAAGCAGCTGGCTTTCTTTGCTAACATCTCAGTTCACCAAGTATCTAAATCATTTTTTGTTATCAATCTATGCACAGGTACACATGAGCACATACATCAGTTCACAAACACACTTCACTGAATATCTGACTGATTACCGGCACAACAAAGAGCAATAGAACACAATTTCTTGAAAACAGTACATGTTGCTAGTTTTTTTCCTATAAATCATAAAGTCTGTGTAATAAGGCCAGCCACCAGGGAACAAACCACACGCATGATCTCCCTTTACAAATTTGTAGAGGCGCTGAATTGGAGAGAATCTGGGGTAGCCGGATAGTTTTGACAATTAGATGGGCCTGGAGCTGAGAGTGGGAGTGTTAGAAACATAATGTCAAATATTTTAGTATTCTTAATGAAATGAAAAGATTTGTAGGCAGCAATATTTTTGTATTTGTGAAACTGTATCTCCAGGTATACTATATGTGTGTGTGTGTGTGTGTGTGTGTGTGTGTGTGTGTGTGTGTGTGTGTGTGTATATGTATATGTATATGTATATGTATATGTATACCGCAATTGCTTTTGACAGTTTCAACAGTGTTCATGATGAATATGTCTGGCACTCCTACATGCTATTTACAATGTCTTACTCTTCCAAATATGAAAAACTGACATTTTTGCTACTAAAATCTCCACATTTAAACAATTCAGGTTTCTACTTATACATATTGGCTCCCTAGTAGTGTACAACATTGGCAGTATCCATAGGTTTTACTTTATGAGTGTTTCTACAAATACTCTTTGCTTATAACAAGTGCTATCCAGAAGCTTTAAATAAACTGCTTAAACACTTTATTGCCATCAAGTGAAGGTCAATTCCGTTAATATCCGGTCAATTCCGTTAATTTTTTTTTAATAAACAAAAAAAATGAATAATGAAGGTATAAACAATATAACTTCAAAAAAAGCTTCATTATAGCGAAACCAAAATTGTAATCTAATAAAAGCCCTATTATTCAAGTTACCCTAATCAGTGATGTTCACTACATTTTAAAATTCAATTCTTCCATAAATACTTTCTGTCACTTTCTTCATTTCTACTATACTGTATATGAACATCGATTCTGTCATTCACAAACTATATTGAATAGAGTATGTTTCTAGTGTCTAACCTATATGCATTTATTAATAAATTTCTAAAGTAAAATTTTCTTTTAAAACTTTTGTTAAAAGTTGGTAATAGCTTATTCAATAATATTAAAGAATACCATTAAAGGCAATAATACATTAAAAACCCACTGTGAAAACGCAACAGCAATTTGCTGCCTAAAGTTTTGAGTTCATTGACAAATTTACAATTGATGACAATACTACTGTGTAATAAAAAAAAACTCTGCCCAACCTAGCAAACTAATTTGATTTACCGTATTTTTCGGAGTATAAGACAGACCTTTTTACCCCCCAAAAGAGGGTGAAAACTTGGATGCGTCTTATATACCGAATGCAGCCCCACCCAACCAGCCACCCCCACCCTTTGGCCTCTGTTTTCCAGCAATTTACCTGCTTGCAGGAAAGAGGGAAGAGCCTGTAAAGCCAAGCAAGTCAGTAGCAGTTTCCCGATGTACAGCTGATTAGGTTTGCCACGTGGAGAAATGAAAGTGAAACTAACTGCAAAGAGGCAAATAGTTGGGAGAGACACGCAGGTTTTTATTTTTGCTTAACTGGCTGCAAAGGGGTAAGTGAATAACTATAAATGTCTGTAGAATGTTCAAATTATTAGACTTATTTTTTAAAGACTGCTTTATTATTGTTCTAGAGCCAGGGGTCTCCAACCTTGGCAACTTTAAGACTTGTGGACTTCAACTCCCAGAATTCAACAGCCAGCTTTGTTAGCTTTGCTGGCTGTGGAATTCTGGGAGTTGAAGTCCACAAGTCTTAAAGTTGCCAAGGTTGGAGATCCCTGTAAATCTAGACAACTTAACAAAATAAAGAAGCTTTTTAAAATAAATGCTTGCTCTGAAGAGGCCCAGTGCTAGTTCTTTTAAATATTAGAGAATAATGTATACTTCCAGAAATTTTAATTAATTTTAACAGCTCTGTACAAGTATAGTCTGAAATGTAACAGTGTCCTGTTTAGTATTAGAGTTTAGTTACCTTGGAGTAGATCTATTTAAATAATTGGGAAGAGTTAGTGTGACTACATTTAAGAAAACTTTCTGGCATAATGTACATTTCTCCAATTCTTTGCTATTTCTATGGGTCAGGCACACATGCACAGAAATACACAGCAAACAGTGTATGTCATCTGTGCTGTTTGCTGTTTGGCAAATTGCTTGGAGGCAGAGGCCTTTTTCCCTTGTTTTCCTTCCCCCAAACTAAGGTGGGTCTTATACTTCGGTGCATCTTATACTCTGAAAAATACGGTAATTGAGTTAAATTAAATACTATCTGAAGGCAAATCTATAGTCTATTTCTCTTACAGAAAAGTGTGTAAATATTCTTTGATCAAAATGCTGACTTGATAAATATAATGCATGTAAGCATGAAGGTATTGAGACTGATGGTTGCAGGACTGAACAATTCAAAGGCATGAGTCAATTATGATGAATATGTCATCTCCAGTGGAAGGAATTTCAAATATGTTTAATTCCAAAAACCATATTATAAGCATTAGAAAGATAAATTTATTTAGCTTCCCTCTGGGAAAAGTCATTACAGATGATAAGGAAAGATGCATGGGGCAGCTGTAGCTTATTAACTTTGCAGTGTTTCCTTGGTATAACTTCCCAGACCAAACTAAATCAAAAAGTATAATAAATTTAAACCTTGTGACTTGTTCACTCACTTATATGATTGGAGAAGAAGTGTGAGGCTTTAGATGCAGCACTAAATCGTCATTACTTTTGGGTTTTATTTTGTCTATATATTTAATAGTATGAAGACAACCAGATTACAAAGGAAATTCTAGGTAAATGTATTATTTCTTTTTCTATTGTCTATCTGAACTTTTTACTAATTTGAAATCACAAAATCATGAGGTTTAGGTTGTAATTCTAGATATTGGAGCAACCAAGCAAGTCTATATGTGTGTAATAAAAAATATTGCTTACTCTCAATTATTCTTGTTTGAAATATACTTTGCATATTTCACATTATATACTCACATTACTGCAAAGAGAAATAAAGGGTCATTGTACATGTGACATGACACTTAAAATACTTGGGTCTCAGGAAACTGATTACAGTATTATAGTTTAAATGTGTAATTTACTTAACTACCGTATTTTTCGGAGTATAAGACGCACCGGAGTATAAGACACACATTAGTTTTTGGGGAGGAAAGTAGGGGGGGGGGAATCTGCCTACCAGGTATTCATCTGGCTAGTGTCCTTAATCTGGTCAGCTTCAGCACATTATTTTATCCCCATTGCAGGAGTAGCAATGAAAACAAGCCTGCAAAGACTTAGGGCTGGAAAAAAAATTTCTTCGGAGGGAGTAGCAATGAAAAAGCCTGCAAGCTGGGAAGATCTTTAGCACCTCGTTAGGGCTGGGGAAAAAAGCTTCGAAAAAGCTTCATTCGGAGTATAAGACGCACCCAAATTTTCAGCCTCTTTTAGGGGGGGGAAAGGTACGTCTTATACTCTGAAAAATACGGTAAGTACTGAAACATATATAGCTTAAATTTCTCTGAGAAGATATGTATAAAAGTTATACTTTTAGTCTATTTCAGTGTTTCTCAACCTTAGCCACTTTAAGATGGATGGACGTCAACTTCAGCTTTAC
The DNA here is from genome assembly GCA_023053685.1 of Diadophis punctatus similis. NCBI lineage: Eukaryota > Metazoa > Chordata > Lepidosauria > Squamata > Dipsadidae > Diadophis > Diadophis punctatus. The sequence continues at coordinate 64,083,752 of JALIGW010000004.1, forward strand.
CACCAGCTTTATCAAGTACTTGGCAGCACAAGGAAACTTAGCTAGCCATCATCAGCCCAATCAACTACTAAAAAGCCACACACCAGGCACCATATAACTACAACACACAGAATAGCCCAAAGCACACACTCTGCTAGAGAGAAATTCCCTGAGGATGGGCTCCAGCACAAGTCTAAAAGCTTGGACGACTAAACCTCTAGTCCTTGTGACTGACCCAGATTGGATCTTGCAACATTATTCTGGGATACATATATCCGCTTTCGTCCCCGAATTTCCCCGCCACCCAACTTAACATGACTAAGGTTGAGGAACACTAGTCTATTCTATATTGGCATAAGGTTTCCTAGTGACCTCTCATACAAATACTATTCAAGGCTAACCCTACTTAGCTTTCTGGATCGCCCGAAATGGCTAGATATGGTTACCTTTGGATCCATTCCTTGGTGTCCAGCAGGAATGCCCACATGTGCAAAATATCAAGATGGCTGCTGTGACTGTGCAATTGAAGGCCCACCTCATTTTTTTTTGTGAGTATTGTAGGTTTGCTGGTAGGAATGCATCAGCACATCTACCGACTCTTACCGTGGCTTCCTGTTCACCCACATTGAACATCAGGAGGGGAAACGCTCCTGCTTTAGCTAACATTGCTAATTTGCAATCAAAGAGGTAAGTGACAGCTTACTGCTTCCCCATCACAGCAGCCACTGGCAATTCAGACTCAGGGAGCCTGCTGTGCTTACAAACTCCTTTTTGACTTGCTGATGGGATTGACAAGAGACAGTAGGGGCCATCTGACTCCTTGAGAGCAATAAAAAAGAGCACAGCATGGGTTTAATTTCTTCTTTGTAAGAACAGTCGGCAAATTGGGAAAAAGGCAGAATATTCCTCCGAGTCTGAAATTGCTGCTGGAACTACCTAAACTATAAATTGAATAATAGTGATGCAGTGTATGAAAGATCTCGTGGGTTGCCTAATCTCAGCCATTAAAGAGGATGAGTCAGAGTTGTTCACTAGTTCGTCTGCTATTTCGTTCCAAACCATCCACCATTATCGTCAATAACAGAAGCATTTCATGTGTGACTTGTCTTCTCGCCCCAATGATACATATAATTAAATTTCAGCAAAAGGCTGGTGGTAGCAAATCTCTTTAGCAGCCAAATAGAGCAGTAATCCTGGTATGTAAACAGGCAATGCCTTACAGCTCAACTTGCCCCGTTGTTTCTTATCCTCTTTGTAACAGTGGAACTGTACTAAAGCAACACCTGTTTAATTTCTTTCCAGTGTGTGGTTGATAATGGACAACAAAATATCAAGAAAAGAGGAAGCAACTGTGCTGCAAAGCAGAGTCATTTCTGACCAAATGGAATTTCAATGGCACCTTCATACATACAAACACAAACACAAACACACACACACATACACACACACACATGTGCGTGCTACGTACCATGCAGGGTTAACACCCACCAGCATCACCATTTTCAGTGCAATTCTCTTGTGCAAATTCCATTTTTCAATTGATGTTGCCAGGCAAATTATGCCAGTCAAGAGCAGATGAAAATCTTTAAAATAAGCAGATGCCACCTAAAAATCAAAATGTGTCTTATTAGCTAAGTGCATGCTTTTAAACCTTTGTATTCAAAACACAAAACACATTGGCTCATCTGGAATAAAAAGAGAGTTTTTAAAATATATACAGTATTTAAGAGACGATTTTAAATTTTAAAATATATACAGAAGCAAGTTTTGGAGAAAAAATGATGCAGGCTAGTGGCTGCAGTGCCCATCATCTGAGAGAATATGAGATAAAATAAACAGAGCTAATAAGAATTAGGGAACTGTAGGATAAATTTAGATTATGAGTGTAGGAAGTCATTTTCATCCACTTCTTAGTATCTTAGTTGTCTAAGTGGTATCAGTGTCATTCTATGGCTCAGTTCATGAAAAGTGACTTCGTTTTTAGTATCATAAGCAAGCAAGTGTCATCATAGTGCAGCCTGCTCAGTCATCCTTCTGTGTTCCTGCAGTTTTCCTGGCAAAATTTTTGGAATTGGTTTTTCACTGCCTTGAGAGAGAGTAACTGGGTCAAGGTCACCCAGCAGCTTCATGCCTAAAGTGGGATTAGAACTCAGAGTTTCCTGGGTTTTAGTCTGGTATTATTAACCATTGTACAAGACTGCCTCTGTTTTTAAATTTCTGCATCACAATCGTCTCTAAATGTAGAAATAAATGTAAGTCAGAATGGTTTCAAGATGTGTACTAAGTGAACTCAGGATCTTTTTAGTAGGATTATTTCATTGGTTCCATCAATAGCAGCTAGATGGAAGCAAAGAATCAGAGTTGTGTTATCTTTTTTGGCCTAGTGGTGCTCTGGATTTTGGCGGTTTAGATCTCATAGCCCTCCTTTTACCATTTGGCACATTGTAAACCAACATCTGATCAAAGAGAGTTCATGCACTGTAATCTTTGAAATATAAATTGACTGACTGGTGGAGTAACAGTAGAGAGAAAGAAACAAACAGAAGAGGTATACCTTTTTTGAAGGCAATATTCCAAACAGTGGAAACATTAAAGCAGGAATTAATGCAGAAACAGCCAGAGGCAAAGCTTCTGTAAGCCAGAAGACAGCAACCACAAACAATGTGTATGCACATTCTGCTTCCTAGGAAAAATAAGTTAAAACAAATTAGATTTACATTAGACAATAATTGTAGTCAAATGACAAAATCCAAAGAACCAAAGAGAAAATACAATTTCAAATATATACCGTGTTTCCCCAAAAATAAGACCCTGTCTTATTTTTTTTGAACCCTGAAATAGGTGCTTGGCTTTATTGCCATGCACTCAAAAGCCCAATTGGGCTTATTATCAGGGGATGTCTTATTTTGGGGAAAACAGGGTAGTTGTACACCAAAGTTTAGACTCCTCGTCAAACTGCAGGTTTCAATGAATCCTTCAGTAAACAGAAGGTGACCCAACCTCTACTTACAAAAGTTAACCATCACAACCTTCTGCCAATTCGAATCTATACTGAACTTTCGCATTATCTTACTGAAAGGGAATAACATTTATTTGGACTAAAATCAAGTGATTTCATGGCAACACTCTATTTTGCTAACTGAAATGCACTTATCTGGGCAATGATAACTATATATAAGTGATTTTGAAAAAAATATTGTGCTAATGGCAGTTTTCAGTCTGTAGGCCAACTATCCTCGTTTTGGTTTCAGTTATATAAGATTTGTATTCTGGGGATGTGCTTTTGCTTAAGCTTTGTCCTCAAAACAAACAAACAAAAACAAATCCCCTAGGACACAAGCCTTTTTTAATTCATTCTCCTATACATCCCATTTGCTGAAGTCTGCACGTTTGGGCTGAGATCTACCGTACACGATTGGTGATCTGGATATGAATAAAACAGTCTCCTAAATGGGATTGAAAATATGTTTCTTTGTGTTTGTTCAGTTTGCACTTCTAAAAGCTTCTGGGGGAAAAATACATAGGACAGTCCCCAGGGAGCTATGTGATATATGTGTATATATATATATCTTAATGATGGAACATTTTTGTCTGCCTTTCCACATCCTTAGCATTCTGTAACAGATTGTGTCCCAGAGTGGTAATTAAAAACAGGAAACCACTACTTGTTACCAGCTTTCAGTAAAATTGTAAAGAAATCTTCAAGAAGCCAAACCAGAGACAAAATCTATACATATTAAAGCTTCTGCGGCCAGTTTTTTTTCTCTCCATCACATGAAGGATGCCTTAAACTATCCTTGTGCACATATGCTAGAGAAGAAAGATTAGCCGGAAAGATTAGTCATTTAAATAACAGATTGAACATAGTTTCTTTTCTCTGCCTGAAACTAAAATATCCATCTCTTAGGCACAGCTACATTTCAGTAAGATGGTAAACAAGAGAAATTTATTCATCTCTATTTTATTGCATGCAATTTGTTGAAAAGGCAGTAATAAAATCTCATTTTTATAACATTTTCGTTTTCACAGAATTATATTCTAAAAAGAAAATACAACAATAAATATAACCATTATGGGCCTAGAGTGTGCAATAGGAGGTTACCTGTCTTTTGTGGCTAGTCATACATATTTACCACATATTTCCCAAACAATGATTAATTTCTTAAGATGCCATCCAAAATTTTACTGCATAACTACTGATGATTTAGAATGACTACGAATCAGAGCTTTGGTATCAAACATTAACATACTTAATGTGTGTGTGTGTGTGTGTGTGTGTGTGTGTGTGTGTGTGTGTGTGTGTGTGTGTGTGTGCACGCGCGTGTGTGCGTGTGTCTATTCCTGCCAGAATTTTTTCAGCTCACACCTGGCAAATTTATGAACACTTATTTAATTTTGCATGTTTGAATTAATACATAAACATGGCTATTTTTGAATTTTGCATGGCATAAGCAGAATGCTAACTCACCTACATGAAAAACTTGCTCGCAAAAACATAAATTTGTAAAAAATAATGTAAACATTCTCATAATTGTCAAAGATATTTGAAAATATTATGTTAGAGAGATAATATATACACAAAAATGGATGCTTAAAGAAATTGGCATCAAAATACATGAATATTTTTACTGCAAACTTTAAAAAAATTCAAGGGAAATAATCTGAACTTGATAGAGCTATACAAACTGAAAAACTAAGAAAAACTAAGACTGATAACTCCTAGGTCACAGCTCAATATGTTGTAAGATTCTTTACTGCTATCTGTACCATTCATAGTATGGTACTATATCATATTTCCCCTGTTTCCTAACTTAAAATACCCAAAGTGTGTCCTTCCAACTATATTATGGCTATATAAATGATACCATCATCCATAAATATACAATGAGACTCTGCTTCACACACATCAGTTCCATATATTAACATAAGTTTCTCTGACAGATATGTTGCACTATATATCCATCACATCCATCTACATGGGTATTCCTTGACTTATAACAGTCCATTTAGTGACTGTTTGAAGTTACAACAGCACTGAAGAAAGTGACTTATGACCATTTTTCACACCTACAACCATTGCAGCATCCTGATGGTCATGTGGTCAAAATTTAGGTGCTTGCCAACTGGTTTATATTTATAATGGTTCCTGGGATCATGTGCAACTTTCTGACAAGCACTCAATGGGGAACCCAAAGGTGCTTTTTCAGGAGGCAACTAGACTTTCTTGTTTTTTTTCTTTGAAGACATTTCACTTCTCATCTAAGAAGCTTCTTCAGCTCTGACAGGATAGTGGGGAATGGAAGGATTTATATTCCTTGCAGACAGCTTTCCCACTATCCTGTCAGAGCTGAAGAAGCTTCTTGGATGAGAAGCGAAACGTCTTCAAAGAAAAAAAACAAGAAAGTCCAGTTGCCTTCTGAAAAAGCACTTTTGGGACAACCATGACCTGAATGAGTGAGAATCTCTACAGACTCAATGGGGAACCCAGATTCACTTAACAACCATGTTACTAACTTAACAGTTGCAGTTATTCACTTAACAACTGTGGCAAGAAAGATTTTAAATTGGGACAAAAACTCACTTGCCACTGTCTCACTTAGCAACAGAAATTTTGTGCTCAATTGTGGTTGTAAGTCAAGGACCCTGTATATCCAAACAGCCATCTATATGCCTAAAGCAGCAGTTCTCAACCTGGGGGTCGCGACCCCTTTGGGGGTCAAACAACCCTTTCACAGGGGTTGGGAGACTTCGCCCGGACGTCACCATTTGGGTTCTTTTACCCTCTGCCCATGTGCAGAACGCTTTGCGCATGCACAGAGGGTAAAAGAACCCAAATGGCAGCGGCGCAGCGGGAGTCGCAGCGGTGGGCACGGCAGCGGGGTGGGTTACGGTGGGGGTGGGGCATGGGTCGCAGCATTAGGAAGGTTGAGAACCACTGGCCTAAAGGATTGTGTATTGGATGGTATATATTGATGCATGGTAAACTCATAATATAAAAGAAACCAGAGAAGAGAAAAGAACATTGCATGAATGTGATAGATTCACCTTTCAATCTTCGGAGTCTATTTTTATTTGTTCTCAAAATAACTTCTTTGAAAATGCTGTTATGACTAATTATGATGGGGAGAAAATCTGCATTAGGGGAGATTTATTTCTCTCCTTTAGCCCTTAAAGGAACTGTCCAGTACTGTGAAAATATATAGACATAAAATGTTGGGGGAAAGTGTATAGCTAATAAAACTGCCAGAGTCATTGACCAAGATAACAGTTGACAGCTTCTCAAAAATAAAGTTTTGTTGTAGAATTTCATGGAGTCAAAAATTTACTCATTAACATTTTTAATGTCTGACAAGTGCCTTGATTACATTGCCAGATAAAAAGCCACAATTGTCCAGTGAACAAGCTATCTGCTTAGTTTAACCTTCTGTCATCAGAAGATGTTAAATAGAAAATTTTGTATTCATGTGCAATCTCTGTACTGTTTTCCTAATGCCTAGGCTGCATTCTTGGAAACTGCATCCTCTATTGGTACCATGGTTTTCATGTATCAGTCACAGATGCACAAAGAACTTAGAAGGGATTGATCAATTAATATTGAAAGCATCTAATGCATTAAAAAATCAATACCTGCTGAATTCGATCTCCCAGCAACCTCCATACAATGGCCCATAGAGGTGGCACTTTGTTTTGAAATCAAAATAAGTGGAAGGCAATTTAAGATATCAAAAAGAGGGAAAGGCTGATGAGAAAACTCTCCAGAGAACAGGTATGTAGGAGAAGCATGAAGAAAATGCAGTTGTTTCAAAGGAAAATAAAACATGGTCCAAGAAAGAACGATTGAAGCTTGCATATATCCCAAAGGAAGGTCATTGGGCCTACCTTATACTTTTTTGTGAATACAAATATTACAAACTAGAATTTAACAAGTTCAGATTCATGAAAATGTCTTCTTTGGGGGAAGAATGGTTCATATGGTATTCAGAGGTCAGTTCCTGCCTGTTTTTGCTGGTGCGGTTAATAGCTGTTGTTCAGCGCAGAGCCGAAGACGCTGCTGCTATTCGCGGCGCGGGAGCTTTCCCCGGGCACTTTTACTGCCCGCATGGATGCCGCCAATTGCATTCTTTTGCCCTCTGCGCATGCAGAACGTTTTGCGCATGCACAGAGAACAAAAGAACGCAAACGGCGGCGGCCATGCGGACGGCGGCAGCGCCCGGGGAAAGCCCCGCGCCACGAACGGCAGCAGCGTCTTCGGCTCTGTGCTGAACAACAGCCCAGAGTCCCCAGGGAGTTGGGCAGCATAGAAATTTTAATAAATAAATAAATAAATAAATAAAATTTAATAAATAAATTAACCGCACTGGCGGGAACCCACCTCTGATGTTATTCCTCTGTCATACTTTTAAAATTCTGCCATGTCTGAATATGGAAACTAGGAATCAGGGTAGAGGATATCCCCTGGAATATATGATAGCAATTGTAAAAATGATTTTCATCTTTTTATCTATTTAATTTTATTAAGGCAACATTACTGACATTCCTACTGAATTGTATACTTTCAAAATGAGGGATCCCCTCTGTAAGCCCCCCCCCCAGTCCTGTTGCCTTAGCTGTAATTTGAAACTTCCATAGTTCTTAGTAATTTTCTATCCACAATTAAACATGCTTTAGGTTTGTGACAAGGCTCACACAGTAAGTCAAGGGTTACTTTAACCATACTTTACTAATTAAACCACAATTGAGTGGGTTTCTACAAAAACCTGTCATAAGCCATGATTTACAAATCATATTGGCTTCAAATGCCAACATACTAAAATATAAAGATATATGTACAGTAATTCACAGTCTCTAGGATTTTTGTGAGGAGCTTTGATTTCAAAAGATATGAACTATTTTGATCGATGACTTCTCAGTTTATCCATCAAAATCATATTAAGAAAAATCAGAAAAAGAGCCTTGATGATTTTCAAGTCACATCCATTATAATGTTGTACGGAATTTCATTCTGAGATCAACAGAGCATAAAATATCGGAAGTCAGTGATATAGCCAGGTAAAATAATTCAACGTTAATATACAGCCCAGCCTTCCCCAATCAATGCATCTCGCTATGCTGGCCATGCCAGGTGCAGTCAAGCATATCTAAACAGCCCCAAGCTGGAAAAGCTCTACCGTTCTCACTTACTTTGGTTCTGATGATGAGAGGCAGTGGAAGCAGCAGAAGGGGTGTAAAAACAATGAGAAAGAACCGGCGGTAGACCAAGAGTTCTCTGATCGTCTTCATTGTCCTGGGTTGGCAACTTAGCTTTTCTGCAGAAAAATAATAAAAAAGAAAATTGATTGAGCTTTAAGTAGATGTATCTGATTAATATTTCTCTAAACTGTCACCTTTAGTCATTGCAACAGAGCTTTGGCCAGGTTAAAAATAAATCTTGTTCTTTATTGTTACAGTGTTTACATTAACATGTGAGATAAGAAGTGCATTCTCCAGTGAAGATTCTGCATTTGTTCTTTCTCTTTTAAGATAAAACAGTTCCTAGCTGTACTATACAGTTTTAATCAGGATTGTCTCTACATTGGAATGACTCTGAGAAGCTTCCTCATTCAAAACTTTAATCAACTTTGAAGATTGAGTGTTCTGAAGCAGAGGTTTTACTTGCAGCCCTTTAAACCTACATTACTTTGGTTAGCCTCATAAACCTAGATTAAAACAGTGATAAACATAAAAATAAATGCTTAGAACAATTGTTTCATATTTATGGATTGGTGGTGCCAATCTGTGCATTTACAGAAGCGGCGCGCGTGCACGCACATCTCCGAACCGGTAGCAAAGATAAGTGAAACTGGTTCCGTAGCAACTTATGGAATTTGTAAGGGGAAAAAAAGGTTTAGAAGAGTGTGGCCAAATTACCTAAAGCCAACTTTCTAAATGCTTTGCAAGGCCAGATGTCACTTGTGAATTATGTAGAGCAAATGTAGAGATGTTGGTCTCCATAGATCTTTGAGTCATATATTCAGCTGTAAGGAAACAAATTATGATGATTTATAGGATCTAAGTGATTGTTCACTGAACCACATTTGTACTTAGTAAATCTCAATTGCCTGATTCACCAAAGCAATAAAGTGGGGAGGAAGGCCATTTTTTTTTGCAGTTGACAGCTGCACTTAAAAAATATAGCAGGAATTTTTTTTGTTAACCATGACAAAGTGACATCATGATATCACTATAGTAATTGAGCCAGAATGTTGGCCTTTATATTTTTTTTTCTTGGGGGGTGGAGGGCGTTTGATGGTAAATGTGTAGTAAAATTAAACCTAATTGAGGCTTGATACACTTATTTTACAATTTAAATTTTTTAAAGTTTTTAAAAATCCAGATGACTTTTAAATGTACTGTAGCAGTTTTTTTTACTACTGGTTCTGTGGGTGTGGCTTGGTGGGCGTGGCTTGGTTTGGTGGGTGTGGCTTGGTGGGCGTGGCAGGGAAAGAATACTGTAAAATCTCCATTCCACCCCACTCCAGGGGAAGGTTACTGCAAAATCCCAATTTCCTCCTGATCAGCTGGGACTCGGGAGGCAGAGAATAGATGGGGGCGGGGCCAGTCAGAGGTGTTATTTACCGGTTCTCCGAACTACTCAAAATGTCCGCTACAGGTTCTCTAGAACTGGTCAGAACCTGCTGAATCCCACCTCTGTACCGTAGGTTAAGTTTTCTGTATCTCTGCTGCAATCATGTACTTATCTGAACTTTTATATGCCAGATCTAATGGTCCTATCCTTTACAAAATGGCAAAAAACCTGTCCTACAGGTAATGTATATATTTGTTTTATTTCTAAACTACTCTTCCAGGGAAATTCAGAACAATTTGCAGGAAAATATTTTTTTAAAGCTTTAAGGAAAATCATTGCAATAAAAAGATTTTTTAAAAGAACAATACATGCAGAAAATATGTCAAAGTAATTTGTTAAAAAATAGGAACACAAAATACTGTAATAGGCAAATCATCTTCTGGCTTCCTGAAATGTTTATGTGAACAGAACAGAGCAAACAGAACAGAAGAAAAGAAAAGGAAAGAAAAGGAAACAGAAAAGAATGACAGAGTGGAAGGGACCTTGGAGGTCTTCTAGTCCAGGGGCTACCAACCTTTCAGATTTCAGGGACCACTAAATTCATAATTTTAAATCCTGCGGACCACTAATATGATCTGCCTAATGACTGATTGGGTGGGCGTGGCTAGGTGGTCATGTGACTGGGTGGGTGTGGCCAACTCTATGTCACTCACATCAAGGGGCACCTCACCAGCCTCTACTCACCCCTCCCCTCCCAGCCACTCCTCGCCTCCCCGCCCGGGCTCCTTAGGGCCTCAACAGGAAGCAGTTGTTGGAGCTAAGCAGCCACCATGAGAAAGAGTTGGCCAAACAGCTGGCTCAGTTCAAATTGGATCTGACCGACAAGGAGGCTCAGCAGAAGCACCTCACTGAGGACTACCAGCATAGGCTTACAAGCAGAGGGAAGACCTGCAGGAGTGCAAGGCCAGGTACTGGCACCTGGAGGCTCAGAGGACTGAGATGGTCAGCCAGTTCTAGGCCATGATGCAGTCCCAGTGGAACAAGGCCCTCCAGCTCTTTGCCACCAGCAGCACTTCCCTCCAGCCTTCGATCAAAGCCCCGCACCAGGAGGCTGAAGCAGATCCCTATTTCTCCCCCTGCCCCTGACCCACACAAAAAGACAACGAAGGGGAAGACTCTCTGCAGCAACACAAACATTCATTGCACGTATCCGACCCAGGGGCCGTAGTTTGAGGACCCCTGATTTAGTGCAATATTTAAAAATGCAAATAATTTTTCTGCGGACCACCAAAATTTTCTCGTGGACCACCAGTGGTCCACGGACCACCAGTTGGTGACTGCTGTATCTAGTCTAATCCTCTGCTCAAGCAAAAGACCCTATACCATTTCAGATAAATGTCTGTCCAATCTCTTCTTAAAAACCTTCAGTGATGGAGGCAAGCCGTTCCACTGATTGATTGTTCTGTCAGGAAATTTATCCTTATTTTCAGATTGTTTCTCTCCTTGATTTGTTTCCATCCATTTCTTCTTGTCCTGCATTCAGGTGCTTTGGAAATTAGGTTGACACCCTCTTCTTTGTGGCAGCCCCTGAGATATCGGAACACTGCTATCATGAACTACAGGGTAGCATATGGGCCTACCAGCACAATAGTGGGGTTTACCCCTTAGGTAAAGCCAAAAATAAACAAAAAGCATTATAGATCAGTACCTGTGCACATTTACTACAATGCTGTCACCCATCTTTTGGATGAATCTTTCAGGATCATGTTAGTTCATTAACCCACTGCTGACACAAAGTATCTGAGAATATAGAATGATGTGAGATGATTGATGTTAGATAAGTGATCCCAAAGGTGCTTTTTTCAAGAGGCAACTGGATTTCTGCTTTTTCTTTGAAGTCGTTTCACTTCTCATCCAAGAAGCTTCGTCAGCTCTGAAGAAAAACCAGAAAGTCCAGTTGCCTCTTGAAAAAAGCACCTTTGGGACAACCATGACCTGGATGACTGAGAATCTCCATAGACATGTATATAAGTGGTGTTACTTAATTATGAAACCTCTGTATAGGAAAGTAAGAAAATGGCTGGTAGCCTTCTGTATAATGCTCAGAAAGTACAGATTGGGGCCACTCCCCATTGTACAGGGTTAATACTGATTGTTACATAGGAAGGAGGAATGTAAGATGTATTGTCAGATTTCACATACTAGGAAATATGTTATTTCTTTTATCTAGAACAGTGTTTCCCAACCTTGGCAACTTGAAGATATCTGGACTTCAACTCCCAGAATTCCCCAGCCAGCGAATGCTGGCTGGGGAATTCTGGGAGTTGAAGTCCAGATATCTTCAAGTTGCCAAGGTTGGGAAACACTGATCTAGAGCATATTAAATAAACCATCATGTCTGTGTCACACCTGGAGCTTTAAATTATGTTTTATGTGCCCAAATCACATGTGCTTGTTTGTTATACTTGTGTTGCTCTGAAATTAAAATGACTTTCACAATCAAAACAACTCAGTGCAATATGTGAAGGAGCACATAAGATTCTTCCTGTTCAAAGATATTCAGTAGCCACCAAGTTGAATTAAAAATGTAATACATACAGCCAATCTGTTTTTATACCTGAAGAATGTGGCATGCTTTGAAATATTTCCATAGCTCCACTTGTAAATGATCAAGGTGGTAGTTGCAGAACAAGATATATGATAGGGCTATTCAATTCAAATTAAATCTGAATAACAAATAGAAAGCAAGCACTATTTTGCTAGGATATATCGGATGTGGTAGCAGATCGTTGGTTTAACGTTTATGAGTACTAATTTCCAGGATTACAAAAATATGACAGCTGTGAGTATAATTAAGGTAAAGGTAAAGGTTCCCCTGCACATGCGTGCTAGTCCTTTCGGCTCTAGGAGCGGTGCTCATCTCCGTTTCTAAGCCAAAGAGCCAGCACTATACGAAGACATCTCTGTGGTCACGTGGCCAGCACGACTAAACACCGAAGGCGCACGGAGCTCTGTTACCTTCCCACCAGAGTGGTCCCTATTTTTCTACTTGCATTTTTTAAGTGCTTTCGAACTGCTAGGTTGGCAGAAGCTGGGACAAGTAACGGAAGCTCACTCTGTTATGCGGCACTAGGAATTCGAACTGTGAACTGCCAACCTTCTGATCGACAAGCTCAGCGTCTTAACCACTGAGCCACCGCATCCCTTATTTTATAGTTATAACATAATTGGCCTCTTTCTATAATCTATCCTGTCTAGTCATCAAAATATCTAAAAAATCTTAATGTCAAATCTTTCCTCCTTTGTCCGTATATAATAATTTTGTAGTTATCATGTACAAAGTTCCATCATACTTTCCCAACTTTGCTATTGAATTCCAAAACAAAAACCTCAAATGTATATTAATCTTTGAAATCCCTAAATCAATATTTGAATCCAAAATTTTCTAGCTTTTTTACACATACAACAAACATGATAAAATGCCCCTTGTTTTTCACATTTCAAACATTGGCAGCATGTAAATTTGATTAATTAAATAAAATATTCTGAAATAACATGAGTACAATTCATATGTATTATAGTAATATCCAGATATTTCACTTTTTTCAATTTTCAATTTTTGGCCTATGCAGGTCTGGTTTGCCTCTGGAATTCGGCTATATTCGGCGTGCTGTTGCGGTTTGGATGGCTCTTGCTTTGGGCCCTTTCTTGGGTCATCTCGATTAGTCTCTCTAGCGATGTATCTGCTAGGCAGGAAAACTGCTCTGCAGACCCTGGCGATGTGCCCCATCTTTTTGCAACGGTGGCAGATGGCGTCCCTGAATTGGCAGGTTGCTCTGGGGTGAAGCCCTCCACAGCTGAGGCATGGCTTGATCTTTTGCGCCTCGGTTCCCTGGCGCCGATCGGTCTGGCAGACCTCTTCTTCATTGCTGTCGTCGATATCTTCTCTGCACTGATTTTCATGGACCTCAGCCGTCTGTTTGCGGGGGGTTGGTGTGCTCTGGTGGTGGAGTGACTCTGCGGCCTTATTGGAGGACTCTGTGGCTCTGGCCTCATCCAATGCAGTCTGTAGCGTTACACTGGAGTTTGCTAAGAGCATTATTTGTAGGTGAATGTCCTGTACCCCGCAAATAAGCTGATCTAATAGGATGTCATCGAGGTCTCAGAAATCACAGTGCATAGTGCATAGATGCCTTTCTTAAGGCTGCTAGATGCTGGTTGATGGACCTTCCATCATGTTGTAGGCACTGCCTGAATTCATGCCGCCTGACGGCCTTCGATGGTACTGTCCATAGTGAGTTTGAAGCATGTTTTGTAGAGTCTGCCATGGCACCGTCTCAACTGGTGTTGGCTTGGCTAGGGATTGTACCGTGTCGAATACCTCATGGCTACAATGGCTGAGGAATAGTGCTCACTTTCTGTTGTCAGCTAGGCCTTGCAGATCATTCACTTCCAGGAAGCAGCGAAATCTGGTCATGTAGGACCCCAAGTTCTCTTTGGACGGGTCAAAAGGAGTTGGCAGGTGGAATGCTGACATCTTGCTTCACTGCGGTTTGAAATTTGCCACACAAAATGGCTGCCACTCGCGTTTCTCGCTGGGCTGGATCTTCAGAGTGCTTCTTCGGCTTGCTAGCGCAGACCTCTTCAGTATCCCACCTTCGTCGCCAATGTTGAGTCCTGGTACTGAAGAGGCTAGGGACACAACAGCTCTTTATTGTAAGACAGTAAGATCCAGCAAAGAAACCAGGCTGACAGCTCTCCCTTTTATACAGAGCTGTCAGATAGTTCAACCAATCAGTGGTCTCCTTTTTCCCGCTTGAATAGCGGACCTTGGAGTAAACAGCATAGCCCCAATAAATAACAATCCTCATGAATAAATTCTTGCAAAAATATATGCAGTCTATCAGCTAAATTGATTGAGAAAATCTCTGGTTCCGGTGGCCGACCGAAATTCGATTTTGCATCAATATTCTGGGAAATGTATATTTGCCTTCATTCATGAATGAGAACAATGGTCACTAATGAATAATGATATAGGCCTATAGTTTCTTCTTCAAGTGAAATCTTGTCCCTTTTTGGATACAAATGCTTGGTATCTTTCCAACTCTCTGGCATTATTGTGCGTCATATCTGTGCTACTGAAAAATAATTCAGATTATGCAATTTAGCGTAAGTTGTCAGCATTTCTTGGTGGAACCCTTTATCAGTTAAGTTCTAAAACACTGATAGTATGGTGTTAAACCTTTCTACCAGGCCAATAAAACCACCTGGTTGTTCAAAATAACAATAATTTTCAACATATGTAATTTTCCCTCCACAGTTATTGAACTTCAGTTGGTAATCTCTAATCTATGTTGAAATAGTATGAGAACAGTAATGTTGTTCTGCAAGATAAGGCTTGGAGCTATGAAAATTGGGCTCCCAGCCCATCCATTTTTTAACTTTTTTGAGCCCTCATGGGGATGTTTTTGTCTTGGTTGCAAATTATTACCCATCCATGCCTCAAAAAGATATTTCTATTTGGGAGGCTAAGAGAATTTATACTATGCTAGCTGAATACCCGTGCTCCGCTATGAAACTATGTGATCGGGCTTGATAAATCGACACTTACAGCTTGAAAATTAATAAGTAGTCATGATCGGCCTCTCCTCTCCCCTTCTCTCCCTCACCTTGCACCACAGAAGCCTATCCTATCCTTTCCCCCTTCCCTCCCTCAGGCTTGCCCCACAGAATCCTCCCTTATCCTATCCCCTTCTCTCCCTCAGGCTTGCCCCACAGAATCCTCCCCTATCCTATCCCCTTCTCTCCCTCAGCCTTGCCCCACAGAAACATGTCCTATCCTATCTCCTCCTCTGCCTCAGCCTTGCCCCGCAGAAGCCTCCCCTATCCTATCCCCTTCTCTCCCTCAGCCTTGCCCCGCAGAATCCTCCCCTATCTTATCCCCTTCTCTCCCTCAGCCTTGCCCCACAGAATCCTCCCCTATCCTGTCATGTTCTCTCCCTCAGCCTTGCCCCGCAGAAGCCTCCCCTATCCTATCCCCTTCTCTCCCTCAGCCTTGCCCCACAGAATCCTCCCCTATCCTATCCCCTTCTCTCCCTCAGCCTTGCCCCGCAGAAGCCTCCCCTATCCTATCCCCTTCTCTCCCTCAGCCTTGCCCCACAGAATCCTCCCCTATCTTATCCCCTTCTCTCCCTCAGCCTTGCCCCACAGAATCCTCCCCTATCCTGTCATGTTCTCTCCCTCAGCCTTGCCCCGCAGAAGCCTCCCCTATCCTATCCCCTTCTCTCCCTCAGCCTTGCCCCACAGAAGCCTCCCCTATCCTATCCCCTTCTCTCACTCAGGCTTGCCCCACAGAATCCTCCCCTATCCTATCCCCTCCTCTCCCTCAGCCTTGCCCCACAGAAGCCTCCCCTATCCTATCCCCTTCTCTCCCTCAGCCTTGCCCCGCAGAAGCCTCCCCTATCCTATCCCCTTCTCTCCCTCAGTCTTGCCCCACAGAAGCCTCCCCTATCCTATCCCCTTCTCTCACTCAGGCTTGCCCCACAGAATCCTCCCCTATCCTATCCCCTTCTCTCCCTCAGCCTTGCCCCACAGAATCCTCCCCTATCCTATCCCCTTCTCTCCCTCAGCCTTGCCCCGCAGAAGCCTCCCCTATCCTATCCCCTTCTCTCCCTCAGCCTTGCCCCACAGAATCCTCCCCTATCCTATACCCTTCTCTCCCTCAGCCTTGCCCCACAGAACCCTATCCTATGCTATCCTGTTCTCTCCAGAGTTATTTTCAGGTTGGGAGGAGGAGTAGAACGTCTAACTAATTAGCATCAGAGTGTATTAATAATAATATAAGAAATACTAATGATCTGAAGGTCATTTTGAAAAATCATTTCTTAGCGAGCACCTAGAAGCCAAGAGGAACATATGTGCCAAATTTCAAGTTTGTAGGCTTTACGGTTCTGGAGATTTCATGATCGCGGAGTGAGTGGTTTTCACTTTTCTATAGATTCTAGGTAAGATTAATAGATTTTTTTAAAATAAGAAATAATTCAGTGTTGGTTCATTCATTTAAAGCTTATTTACTTCTGGCCTTAATTCAAGTTAATTCAGCAGTGTGCACAATTCAATGTCAGTTTATTCAGATGGTTTTCTCAGCTTTTCAGGCTACTTTCCTTTATGAGTCAGATGGACTTCACCTGGCAATCGTACCTTGCAGAATCAGCTTTGTTTCAGACATCAAACTTTGGGTCATCCCGCCAGTTAATCTAGATTGTTTTAATTGTGCTGTAAATGTGCAACCTCACTGATCCTGGTGCCGATTGCTCTTTGCCAACCATGTCAGCTGATGTAATTTACTCTCATATTGATGAACTTATGTCCTCTATACTTGGGAAAGAAAAAGTACAGCAGTGCATACAAATCGGAAGGGGGGGCGTAATTAATCCTATTAATTGCTATTTCAACCAGGGTAACTATTTGCTTGCACTGCAGTACTTTATAATGTCCTAGACAGGTCAAAGGTTGATAAAATTAATAGCTTAATCCGGTTAACTATTAAGGACAAATCCCAATATTGCATAATATAAATATCCTCTTGGACATCACTGAATCTTCATGTGAAGCTGTATTTTATTTTTCTGAGTATCTTTTTGTTTGGAGGCACATTTTAATAGATCAGCAGTCTCTGAAGGCTCATGAATCCTTTTTAGAATCAACTTCTTTCAGAGATTAAAAGCTTATCCTCTTGGGATCTGTCTGAATTTGGCAATTTAGGACTCCCAATCAAAGTATTTGGCTCATTCTGTAGATTCTAGCCACATTATCACATATAATACAACCTTCTTGGCAATAGCTTCTCAACTGTGGGATTTCTATCCAGCTAATAATATCCTGGTAAGATAAATTGCTAATGGAACTCTCAGAAATAGGCAATACACCCATTGTTGGAAAGGGCTGCACAAATGTACTACTATCACAACGCAGTAGCAGTTGGCTGCAAGAGGGCCCAATCAGGTACCATGACTCTTCATTTTAAGGATTGTCCATGTTATATTCTGGGCGAAGAATGGAGGCGAGGCCAGAGTGATTTCTAACAAGTCTTTATTCAATACTGCCTGTGAGGCAACTCTGCTTCCTGGCTGACACAGCTCCTTTTATATGAAACTGATCAGCCAAACAACCAATCAGGAGAGAGTATTTTCCCGCTCCAACAGAGGATCAGAATGAGAACTTCAACTGACAACTATACACTACATACAATACATAACAGTCTTTCGTTGGCTCATCATTCTTTTCCTGGCACTCACCCTCAAGGGTTCAGTGGGTTCTTGTTTTGTTATGTTGTATTGTTGTTTTCTAATTAATGCATGAGTTGCTGCAGGCATTCAAATCAAGACCTTATTGTGCCCTTTGGGCCAGAGAGCATTATGTTACTACAGTGAAACTTTCCTGTAATTTCATTCAGGATTCTGCATTCTGACTTAAAGAGAAAGCTTGGTTTGTTATTATGAGTATGACTCATACTAAGTTTTGAAAACCTGGACTTTTCTTTCCTTCTTCCATTCAGGGATATGAGATGAAACTTATCCCCTTGGGGATCTTTCTGAATGTGGCAGTTTAGGCATCCCAAACAGGTTAAGCCGTGGCTCAGAATTCAAATGTACTATAAAGGCAGTCTGGTCCAATGGTCTGAGCAGAGCTGAACTTCAAAGTAGTTTGTACAAATCACCACAATTTTTTTTTGTTACTAGAAATAACAGGTAAACATTTGCATTAAATAAGCCCATGGCTCATAAGATTATGAGGTGGTTACTAAAATTAGATTCCTGTTACACTGATGATACAAAAAATCTAATACACTGCCTCTATCAATTTAAGTTATTGTCAAAATAAATTGGCAATGAAAGGATCTTCCGCATATCTTTTGAGGCCTGAGATAAAGATCTCCAGGTTTTTCTCCTCCCTTCCCAATTGAGTTGTTTTAGTATCTGTCTCAGTGAATGAACTCAACAATTTATTTCGTAACAAGTCTCTCCACCTAATTTGGATTTAACAGTATTCATTTGGGCTGTCAAATTGTAAAGGGAAATGAATGGATTCCTTTTTATTATGTCTTCCTTCTCGGAGACGCAGAGAGGATTATTTGTTATAAGATTATAATTTGTGATCATAGAATATAAAAACACAGCATATGGTGGGGAAATGTGAAGGATGAACATTTTTAAGCAATTGTTTCTTTAAATAAATATAGTAGAATTCTTTTGTGATTAATTTCTAATCAACAACATATTGAGCATCAACTGGACCAAGGGTCCTCAAACCTGGCAACTTTAAGTCTTGGGGACTTCAACTCCCGGAATTTTCCAGCCAGCTGGCTGGAGAATTCTGGGAGTTGAAGTCCGCAAGTCTTAAAGTTGCCAAGTTTGAAGACCTCTGAACTGGACAATCCTGGTAATTCCTCTGTCCACTTATAGATATTATATTTATGTACCACTTATTTTTATTCTCCTTTTGCTTGGTCTTTGCTCCTTTTTTTTAAATAAAAAAGAATAATAAATAATTTTTAAAAATCAAAGGAAAAATATTCTGTCATCAGGGTTAGGGTGACATGCCTTAGGGAAAACTAGAAATAAGTACAGAAAGGAACCATTTTTCTATGCAAATAAAAGTGCCTGTGTATATATAATAAGGATGCCTGGAGTTTGCTTGATGCAGTCTAATAATTATATGGCTTGCATATAGATAATTCTCTGCCAACAAAGTAGATTAACACATCTTGTTCCAGAATTGTTTACAGAATGATGTAATTAAAAAACTGTCTATTAAGTATTTTTTTCTACCAATTAACACCATCTATGTACGACATCGAACCATTTTATGACTATTTGCCTCAGCAATACTGTGTTTCCCCAAAAATAAGGCCCAGTCTTATATATTTTTGGGCTCCAAAATAAGCACCAGAGCTTAATTTCAGGGGATGCCTGATTTTTTTTCCATGTACGGGAGGTCCACTTCTTCTGCTTGTTCGCAGCTACAACAGGGCAGGAGGCTGTGTGACATGCCAGTGCCGCTACGGCAAGGTGGGGGTGCAACTGCCCCATATGCCCCACACCGGCTTACCTCAGGGCCCCCTCAACCAGGCCATTCACACCCCGACACCTACCTCACTTCACCTCATGTTGGCTACACTGCAAGCAATCAGAGAGAATGGATGGGCGGCCAGCTGCGCAGGTTCTTTTTAATAGGGCTTATTTTGGGGGGTAGGGCTTTAACAGATTAACAGAGTTGGAAGGGACCTTGCAGGTCATCTAGTCCAACCCCCTGCCCAAGCAGGAGACCCTATAGCTGCCTCTACCTAGGATCGAACTCACAACCTCCTGATTGTGAGGCAAGAGCTGTAAAATCATGCCAGGGCTTCTTTTCGGGATAGGTCTTATTTCAGGGAAACATGATAGTAGCATTATTATTTCACATCTACCAAATCAGACGTCGCTCTTCAAAAGTGCTTGATTTTGCCCACAAACTATTTACTACATTTTCTCACAGTGAAATGTTACAGATTTGCTTGGTAAATTCACCACCTTCAGCATAGGAGATGCTGTTTCAACATACTTGCTCATAATGTTCACTCAGATAGAGTCTTTAATCATGGGGAAAAAAACACCAGAGTTACCCTGTGGTAAAATGGGTGGCCAATAAATTTAATAAACAAGCAAACAAATCATTACATAAATAAATGAATATATTTCAACAAGTCAATAAATCGCTTAATGTGGAGCCCGTGCTGCTCCCTGAGCTTGATTGTTTTCTTGCAGATGTTTCATTACCCAACTAGGTAACATCATTAGTTCAAGTAAAGGGTGAGATTTGCTGTCTGTTTATATATGGTAGCTTGCTCTGGCAGTGTTGGTGGGAATGTTCCTGGTAGTTAATTAAGTCATTGTTAACCATTTAATTGCTTGAGTTGGTGGTCCCTTGATAGAGGTGTTAATCTTGGTGTTAATCTCTGCTCATTTGGGCTTTGGTTGCTAGCAAGGAGGTGGTGTGGTCTTTTAGAATAGAATGGAATGGAATGGAATGGAATAGAATAGAATAGAATAGAATAGAATAGAATAGAATAGAATAGAATAGAATAGAATAGAATAGAATTCTTTATTGGCCAAGTGTGATTGGACACACAAGGAATTTGTCTTTGGTGCATATGCTCTCAGTTTGCTCTTTCAAAAATCTTAGATTTTTGATTCTCGCTTTTGAATGGTATGTAGATGATGTTTATCTATATGTGTCTGTTGATAGCTGATTTGTCTTGAGTGCTAGGCTGGCACTTGGTTAAATATGTTTAAGTCTGTCCATGTGTTGTGAAATTAAAGAATGTTCATTATATATTCTGACTGCTAGTTGGTATTAATGGATGTGCTCTGCTAGTCTTCTGCCTGTTTGTCCTACATAGCTGTTGCAGTCCTTACACTGTATGTTTATACTTTTTCTGTTTTCTTCTGGGGAACCTGGACCACAATACCTCCTTGCCAACAATAACATACAGATAAAATGAGAGAGATTTCCTATTTCGCTGAAGAAATTTCTCAAAATTTTGATAATATCATTTTGTCAAATTTAAGCACATAATCCTACTGCCTTGCAAAGAGAAAACCAATTTTTTAAAAACATAAATTCCAATGGGTGGTTTTTGAAACCATATCATTGCATTGTTTATAGTCCTGCCTTATGTATGAATGCCAGATGGGTAACTTTGGGTCAATAACTCTCTCTCAGTCCAACCTACTTCACAGGGTTGTTGTGGAAAAACAGAAGGAAAAAAAGTATTAGATATGTTCTATGGCCTGAATTATTTATAAAAATAAAGGTGGGATTAAAAAAACAAGCAAAGATTGGTTTATGCTTATTTTGACAATTTTACTGTGGCCATTAATGAGATAATTTAATAATAATCAAAAATGGATCCTTAGCATGTTTAGAAATATGTTTAATTTAAACTACGATAGTGTTGGTTTTCAGAGCTTGTTTTTGAGCTGCCATTGTTATTCTCTCCATTTTTAAAAAAATGTTCCAGGTTTCAGTCCCAAACATGTCAGATTTTGATCTGCTTTTCCTTCACTATCAAGCGTACAGTATGCTGACCGTGGATTGGTTTGCTTTTCCAGCAAACCCTGAATTTTAATTATGTCTTTCTTGAATTCTGATTAGTTTTTGCTTTCTTCAAGAGATTTTTTTTAATATAAACTTCCATAAGTACAGCTTGCATACATTCAGACTGTTCAGATGAGTTTTATTTTCAATAGTCCTCTATATACTGTATAATATGTGAAGGATGTGATGTATGGTCATTGGTTTTCTTGCTTTCTAATCAAGTTTTCCAATTCAGCCTGGATCCAGTCAGTCATCTTGTAGTAGATCTAATTACAGGGACTGCCTAAGTATTTATTGATTTAACAATATTTCCAACATTTAGTTTAGATTTTAATTTTTAGGACTGCTTCATATACATTTATCTAGTAGCTATTATAACTTGATTGATCAATAATCAGAAACTTCCATTAATTCTAAGCATTCAGGTGCCAGGAGTCTCACAGCATTTCCATTCATTAGAGGTAGGCCATCTTCTTTTATAATCATGCCTCTTTTAAATGCCAAACTAGCACATTTATCCAGTCTGAATTTCATTTCTATGTTTTCACTAAATATATGGAGAATGTCCAACAGAGATTCACTGCCAGCTTTTGATTTCCTGAGTAGTTTTAGGTAATCCATATAAAGAAATGGTTCATTTTGGAATTTTGTTTTGTGCCTTGATGTCAACAATCATTGCCCATATAATGAGTTTCTTTTGAGATATGCATTGTTTTACTTTTACTTTTATTAAGTCTCCCTCCTTTACCATAATGTTTGTTTCCTATAAAGCCATTAACATTTCCAGGAATCTTCTAATATTTCAATTTATTCTAAAAATTTCCAGACATTTTCAAAGCCTAGGAGCCAGAGACATATGGAGTGAGTCAAACACCTTTTTATAGGCTATTCAGGCTATAAAAAGGGTTGTTTTTCTTTCTTTTTAAGGATAATTTGGTGAATCAGTAGCTAGCTTTCTATGCCACACGAATCTTTGCAAATCTTTTTTGTTCCACTAAGAAAATTGTATTGTCGTTCGAAGAAGCAGACCATAGATTTGTTGTGATTCTAGTAAACGTTTTGAATGTTATAGCCAGGCAAGTTATAAGCTGATAGTTTTCAGGTGTCAGCTCCTCACCCTTGGTTTTCTGTACTACAAGAGTTCTACCAAATACCATCGACTGTTCATTGTTGTTTGCAAAAGGTCATTCAAGTATGTTTAGATTAGATTAGATTATTGTTAGAGTTGGAAAGGAGCTTGTAGGTCATCTAGTCCAACCCCCTGCTCAAGCAGGAGTCCCTACACCATTTCGGAAAAATGGCTGTCCAATCTCCGTTTGAAAGTCTCAAGTGTTGGAGCTCTCACAACCTCCGCAGGCAAGCTGTTCCACTGGTTGATTGCTCTCACTGTCAGAAAGTTCCTCCTTATTTCCAGGTTGAATCTCTCTTTGGTTAGTTTCCATCCATTATTCCTTGTCTGGCCTCCTGGTGCTTTGGAAAACAGCCTGACCCCCTCCTCTCTGTGGCAGCCCCTCAAGTATTGGAACACTGTTATCATGTCATCCCTGGTCCTTCTCTTCGCCAGACTGGCCAAGCTCAGTTCCTGCAACCGCTCTTCGTTTGTTTTAGTTTCCAGTCCCCTTATCATCTTTGTTGCTCTCCTCTGCACTTTCTCTAGAGCTTCAATGTCTTTTTTATAGTGTGGTGACCAGAACTGGATGCAGTACTCTAGTTGTGGTCTAACTAAGGCTTTATAGAGTGGTATTAGTACCTCCCTAGTTCTAGATTGTATCCCTCTGTTAATGCAACTCAGGATTGCATTGGCTCTTTTGGCTGCCACTGCACATTGCTGGCTCATATCTAGTTGGTTGTCCACCAAGACTCCTAGATCCCTCTCGCAGTTGCTGCTATTGAATATGGTTTCACCCAGTTTTACAGCTGTTACAGTTGTTTAGTCTGCAGTGTAGGTTTCTCAGATGTTTAACCCACAAGCCATGTAGATCATCTTTTTTCTGGGTTATTTCTCAATCTTTCTCACCAACATTTCTGTGTTTATCACATCTTCCATTTTTTTTCATTATCCCCCCTCCTTGATGAACGATTGTGCTTTTTTTTCTTGTGTTTTCTATCATTTCCCCTTGAAATATTCTAATATTCATCTCTCTCTTTTTCCTTTATCAGGATTTGAAGGTACTTTGAATATTTTATGATCATCTCCTATATATTTACAGAACAAATGTTTAATTCCATGGTGTTTTACTTGATTTTGTTTCATATCATTAACTTTTCTTTTTTTTAATATTTTTTTTATTATTTTTCAACTTTAAACATCACAATATCATAACACAGATCTACACCTATTCACATCTATTATTTTGATCATTAACTTTTCTGTGCTATTATTAACTCATTCTGAGATTTCTACAATGGACTTGGTGGCATAGATGGCATAGGTAGTATATCATTTTATAAGATTAAGCTCATGTTTTTTTCATTTTTGAGAGAGGCTTGCTTTATACTCTTCAGATTGCTCAAATCTGCCCTTTTTAAAAACCTTCTGTTCTAAATGAATTTTCCACTCTGACTTTCTGTTAATAAATGCCTTTGTCATCCTTATTTTCCTTATTCTGTTGTTTCATGAGAAGTGGTGTATATTGTTTTGTTTCTTTAATAAATTCTGTTGGAATTGCTTGGAGTGCCGTGTTGATATGCAGAAGTCAACTCAAGTCTTTTGTTTGCATGTATTTTGTTGTATTCTTTCTGCTTCTTTCATTTTATCTTTTTTTATTTTCTCAGTCAGTTCTATTTACTGATTAGTTAGCTGTAAAACTTCTATTTCCCAACTTGTCTGCTGTTAGAGTAGAGTAGAGTAGAGTAGAGTAGAGTAGAGTAGAGTAGAGTAGAGTAGAGTAGAGTAGAGTAGAGTAGAGTAGAATAGAATAGAATAGAATAGAATTCTTTATTGGCCAAGTGTGATTAGACACACAAGGAATTTGTATTTGGTGCATATGCTCTGAGTGTATATAACGAAAAATAAAATACATTCATCAAGAATCATAGGATACAACACTTAGTGATGGTCATAGGTTACTAATAAGCAATCAAATCATACTAGGGACCAAATAAAACAATATAAATTGTAAAGATACAAGCAACACGGTTATAGTCATAAGTGGGAAGAGATAGGTACTAAGAAGGATGAGAAGAATAATAGTAATACAGTCTTAGTAAATAATTTGACAGTGTTGTGGGAATTAGTTGTTTAGCAGAGTGATGGCATTCGGGGAAAAACTGTCCTTGTGTCTAGTTGTTCTGGTGTGCAGTGGCCTATAGCGTCGTTTTGAGGGTAGAAGTTTAAACAATGTATGTACAGGATGTGAGGAGTCTGTAGATATTTTCACAGCCCTCTTTTTGACTCGTGCAGTATACAGGTCCTCAATGGAAGGCAGGTTGGTAGCAATTCTTTTTTCTGCAGTTCTAATTATATAAAACGGGTTGTTTTTCTTTCTTTTTATGGATAATTTTGTGAATCAGTAGCTAGCTTTCCATGCCACACCAATCTTTGCAAATCTCTTTTTGTTCCACTAAGAAAAGTGTCGTTTTGAGGGTAGAAGTTTTTGATTGCTTTCTGCTCAATTACTTCCAACTCAGTGTCAAAGAAAATCTTGCTTTCCAGAATCTATTATGAATGCTGATTCTTTAACCGTTATACAGTAGAGGTTGAAAAATGAGAATCTGTTTCCAAATTTTAACATTTAGTTTTGAAGTCCCCTGTTTTAGTGGTCAATATTGGTAGTAATATTCCATGATTTTTTCCAATTTTATTATTTTTTTCATATCTGTTTATCTTCCAGTCACTTTGCAATTTGTTGTTCAGGATGTTCCCTCTTGGCACTACTACACATAAGCTTGCAGCATGAATTTTATTTCCCTTTTGGTTTTAGTCATGGCATATTTGTTATATGTGAGATCATTTACAAAAACCTACACTGATATTTAAAAGAATCCATTAGTTTCTATATCAGCAATTCTTTTATAGTCTAATCAGTGGTGAGTTGCTGCTGGTTCGGACCGGTTCACCTGGGAATTTGCCCCCGCTCACCGAACCGGCAGCGATGGCCAGCTGGCCACGCCCCCGAACCGGTCCTCTGTTCGCTGCTTCCTGAAAGCCGCTTGGAAAGAACCCTCTACACATGCGCAGAGGCTTCTGTGCATGCACAAGGGGTAATTTGTGTGGCGTGACGGGGCGAACATTTGCACACATCCGACGTGATGTGAACCAGTAGGGAAGATAAGTAGAACCCACCCCTGAGTCTAATCCAGTGTTCTCCAAAGTGGTGAATATTAACCTCCAAGGATCAATGGGACTATACTTTATTATTCTAAGTTGTTATTCATAGTACTATTAGTTAAAGTGGTATTTATTATTTCTATTTAAAAAGGGAATTCATTACCAATCTGAAAGGGATTGATCATGAAGAGATCAATGAGCTGAAAAATTTGGAGACCCTGGTCTAATTTAAGCTTATATCAGGCTCCAAAAACCAAAAGGACATTATATGATTCTTCCAGCATGTTTCTTTATTGTTACACATCAATAGACAGAATCTTGCCAGACTGAAGCAGATTATTCCCTACATTAAACATATATTCTGGAAACCATTAGGGAGGGGCTGCCTTCACCCTCTTTCTGTCACACAAACTATGTCAGGGGTGTCAAACTCTATTTCATTGAGGGCCACATCAGGATTGTGTCTGACCTCAGGGGGCCAGGGTTGGTGTGGCTGGGGGGGGACGGGACATGGCCAGCTTGACTTCACTCATGTCAGGGGCACCTGTGGTGGCCAAGTGCTAAGGCAGGACTTCTCTCAGACCCTCCCTCCCTCTCATTATAATCTCCTTCCTTCCTTCCTTCCTTCCTTCCTTCCTTCCTTCCTTCCTTCCTTCCTTCCTTCCTTCCTTCCTTCCTTCCTCCCGCCCTCCCTCCCTTCCTTCTTTTTCCTTCCATCTTCATTCTCCTTTCCTCTTCCTTTCCCTCTTTCCCTCTTTCCTTCTTTTTCCTTCCTTACTCACTCCCCATCTTTCCTTCTTTTTCTTTGTCTTCTCTCTTTCCCTTTCTCTTTTCCTGCCCCTTCTTGGATGCTCAAATGCAAAAAGGGAAACATTTCTCCTTTTGTTTTGTTTTTAGTTTGTTTTGCTAGCCCTCTGCCAGCAAAAATGGAGTTCCGGGGGGGGGGGGCAGACCCAGTTTTTGGCTGCATGCGGCCCTTCAGAGCTCCATTTTCACTGACAGCAGCACCACAGGTTGGTCCTTTGCTCTTTCCAGGGCGATCTTGTGGGCCAGAGCTAAGCACCCCGTGGGCTGCATCCAGCTGGCGGGCCTTGTGTTTGACACCCCCTGAACTATGTGAACTGAGTTGCTTCTTACTCTTCCAGAAAACAGCTCCTTCCTTCTGGGAATAAAGACTACATTCCATCACATATTACTTTTGCACAGTGCTTGCAGAGTGAAAGATTTCCCACCCGTTTTCATCAGAATTCCACTCTTTCTCTCACCATTTGTGATCAAACAAATTTAAAAGGACAAACAGCTCGCATATTGGTCGATTCAGATGTAGAATGGGGCAAAAGAGGAGATAGGCAGGAAAGAAAGCAGTATATCCTTAATCAGTACCAGGTTCAGAAAACTGTACTTGCTTGAACATGTATATTTGATAGAATAGTTTCCAGTGCTTCATTTAATTGGTTTCACTCAGACACCAAATTATAGTCTCTTCAAGTAATAGTTAATTGGGAAGGTAGCAGCCAACTCGGTGAATAAGACCAATGATCTGCAGAGCTCAGTATTCTGTCCACTGACAGTGAACAGGCAAATATTAATGGGAAATGAACATACAGGTCATGATAGCAATATATAATCAGTATTTGGAAATATACATGTATTAATCTATTATCTTCAACATTACAGATTGCATGACTGGTTGCTTTGGCTAGATGCCCATGCTGACTATTCCTTTCATGTATTTTTGTAATCTTTCTTCAAAGAAGTTAATTCTTGAAGTTAATTATTATCACATTATAGTGATAGCAGTCAGGTTAATTATATGTTTCAGAGAGCTAGAGTTTCTCCTGGGAGTAAGAGTAGCCATTCCAAAAGCAGATCTTATGGATGGAGAAACATGGCTATCCATGCTTCAAATCCCCTTATATTATGTAAAATAAAAGCTCAGTGCACATTCCTCTAAGTTAGGCCTTCCATTTCTGGTTTGCTGAGTTGCCAAAAAAAAAAAAATCAGTTGGTCACTAACGGCAACAAAGAAATAGTTTTACCTACCTCTTACTGCTATCTAGTGGTTATTTGGACTTTTGCAGCCCATGTCTGTAGCCCTAATCCAGGGGTAGGCAAAGTTGGCTCTTCTATGACTCATGGACTTCAACTCCCAGAATTCCTGAGCTAGCATGATTGGCTCAGAAAGTCTGGGAGTTGAAGTCCATGAGTCATAGAAGAGCCAACTTTGCCTACCCTTGCCCTAATCTGAATACACAAAGGCTCTTCTCCTTGTTGCAAAATGTGTAGGAGAGCTACTTTACCACTTAGTGTAAGACACATGCATTCAGCAAATACAGTCAGGATTGTGCTAAGCTAACAGGGGATATTTCTAAACTACTATAGTGACTTGAATAGAAGACTAGTTTTTATCCCCTTAGTTACCTTTATAGTGGAAAGGTTTGATTTTCACTGGAAGTTTTCAAGAAGAGACTGGACAGCTATTTGTCTGAAATGGTATATAGGGCAGGGGTGTCAAACTCGTGGACTGTGGTCTGGATGCATCACGCGCTGGCCACACCACCCCTGGTTTAGTGAGGGGGGGAGTTGCAATACGTCACATGATGATGTGATGCCACAAGTTCAACACCCCTGGTATAGGGTCTCCTACAATGGGCAAGGGGTTGGAGCAGAAGACCTTCAAGGTCCCTTCTATGGTCTTTGTTCTTTTGGGGAATTGTATTAAATTCAAACTTAAAGCCAATGGGATTTGGGGGGGGGCTCAGAGGTGGGTTCCTCCCAGTTTGGACTGGATTGCCCGAACCGGTAGCAACCCGCTGGTGACATCACTGTCAGTGCCGGTCTGTGCGCGCCACCATCTTTTTTCATATTTTTTGCAAAATTTTCCCCCTCCGCGGCTTGAAAAAGAGCCCCCCGCCCCCCCACAGGTGAATGTTGAGCTTTATTTCTTTGCCCGAAGCACAGCTGATGAGCTCCTCAGCTGTGTTTCGAGCTAATTCCTGCTTCTGAGCATGCGTGGAAGCCAAATCGTGCAAAACGTCGCGATGAAAAACCGGTGGCGAATGTAAGTGGAACCCACCCCGGGGGGGGGGGCTGTATTTCAGGATGAAGCAACAACATTGGTGCTTCACAGATGTGTTGCAAGTCAAGTTCACTTTTGGAAGATCAGTTGATGTAAATTGTTTGCTTGCTTCAGCGCTCTTTCAAGTTTAGATCTATAGCTAATGTCAGTCCGTAAATATAAACTTCTTTTCCCACTGTACAAATCATCTTCATGGAAAAGAAAGATATATAGTTTACAAAACATTAGATCTGCACCCTTTTTAAAAATATTGAAGCAACATTAAATATCTTACTACCTATGAGATGAAAAAGTGGTTACAATCTCACTTTATTTACTGATCCAAAAAGTAGGAACTTAATAACTTTATAAATAACTTTATGTCCTTAAGGGCAAACTAACTTTAAAAAAAAACCAACAGTATAAGTAGGATAGATATCACATTTGATACTCAATTTGCCTCAGGCATTTTGAGAACATGATATAACTTTCTTTCTGTTTGCTAAAGAGAAACTAAAAACTGGATTGGCATAAATCAGATACATAGCTTAGAAGAACACATCTATATTTACAGATCTACTTAAAATAAACATTTCTGTGTTCAGCGTAGGGTTTGTTCTCAAATAAATGCATAAACAAGTATAAAAGTTTTTCCTTAGATTCATTTCCACATTAGTGAATACTGAGGCTTGAAATGCCTGGTTAAACCTAAATACAAAGTGGCAGAAACTGAATAGAATTCCATTCTCTGCTTTTGTAGATATTATGTCGTGAGTTTGTCTAATAAGTTGCAACCTAGCTGTCTTTTGGCCTGACAATTTGGTCAGCATGCTTTCCCCCCAACAATTGGAGACATCAGATTATTAACAGATGGCAAATATTATTGAAGCAAAATCAATAAGTAATTTGTGAAGAAAGAAAGAAAGAAAGAAAGAAAGAAAGAAAGAAAGAAAGAAAGAAAGAAAGAAAGAAAGAAAGAAAGAAAGAAAGAAAGAAAGAAAAAGTGACTAAATAGTTGAAAGCAACTGTGATATCGAAGTTTCTATCAAGCCTCAAGCAAATAATTATTGACTAAATCTAGGAAGGTTACCAAGTAGTCCTCACTTAATGACTGCTCTGTTTAGTGACCATTTGAAGTTACGATGACACTGGAAAAGTAATGTTACAATCCGTCCTTGCACTGACAGCTGTCTCAGCATCCCCCCCATTAGATTCCAGCACTTTGTAACCAGCAGGAATTTACGACTGTCACAGTGTCCTGCAGTCACCCATTCACCATTTGTGTGTTTCACAGCTGGATTACAACAAGCAGTGTCAATGGAGAAGCCAGCAATAAAATTTCAAGTCACAGTCACGTGATGTCTCACTTAACAACCATGGCAGAAGCTGTAAGCCTGTCACAGTCATGTGATGTCTTGCTTAATTTTGTGACCTAAGTGTAGCTCACAAAATTATCTGCCACAATGTCCTACCTGTTAACGACTACTTCAGCTTCAACTGCAATAATGCAGGAGCTCACAATAGATACAAACTTAATGTAAACCACTCCAAACTTGATTGCAAAAAATTCGACTTCAACAACAGAGTGGTTAATGCCTGGAACACTTTACCTGACTCAGTAGTTTCTTCCCCTAACCCCAAAAACTTCAACCTCGGATTATCTACCATCGACCTCACCCCATTCCTAAGAGTTCGGTAAGGGACGTGCATAAGCGCACAATCATGCCTACTGTTCCTGTCCTAATGTACCCATATATTCATACCTCTTTTACTCTTATTCATGCTTGTACTATTACATATATATTCAATCATGTTTTACTGTTTATACTTTGCTTATAATCATATATGCTTGACAAATAAACAAATACAAATACAAATTATCACATTGCTTAGCAATGGATTTGCCCATCCCAATTGTGGTTGTTAGTGAGGACTACCTAGATTATGTGTTCTTTCAGTCAAGGGGCCAGATTTACTATTAAAGGTTCTATTTTGGAGATCCTTTTCCAAATCAGCTTGAGATAGGTTTCATCTATCCTAATTCCCAACCCAATTGCAAATTGCCAGTGACCATGCTAGCCTGTCAGGTACCCTATGTCAGAAAAACAAGCCTGCTTCATTTCCGAATTCTGCCATTCTTTGTCAATCAAATTGGAGGGAAAAATAATTCTTGCAGGCAGAAAGCTTAGCATTTCTTCTGAGACTTTTTTTTTATAGGAAAGATATTATTCCAGAAAGCTGTTTGATTTAAAACAGACATGAACAGTGACAAAGAAGTAAATTACATAAATCACTTAGGATTTATAAAAGCAGATACTTTTAGCAAGTAAATGTAAAATGTAATGAAGGCAGAAAGACAGACTTAGGAGAATAATACAATTTAGAGAAATCATAATTAAGCAGTTAACAATCCTGTATGAAATCTCTTCAACAACCATTCATTTTAGATTCAAAATAATAAGATCAGCCCAAGTTTAAATGGGTGCAACTATTTTATTTACTTATTTATTAATTTGCCATCCATCTTACCTCAAGGTAATTTTTTACCTTGAGCAGTAATTTTTTAATAATCTTACTGCTATAGCTGTAGCATTTTTAACCAATATTTCACTTTACTTATCTGAATCTACTCAACAAACTAATTTCAGCTTCTCATAAATTCAAAAAATAAGCTGGTTTTATTAGCAATTAGTTTCCTTAAGGCTTAAAGAAAAGGGCAAGTCAGATCATGTTTAAACATGTAATGGACCACTTAACAGCAAGTATGTCATTATGATAATCCTTTTTTAGATTTTTGCCAGGATTGCAGTCTGCTAAACTATTCCCCAATACATATAGAAACTAGGGTGGAGATTTTTACTGATATGGATCTCATATGAAGGTTTGTTTAACTGAACAGACCACAATTGGGCAGCTAAACTTTCAAAAGTGAAAAGCTGAACTTTTTAGGTTGAAGAGTAAGGAAAGCTGGACTAGATAACAGTGCAGTGTGAATGTGTAGGCCATTTTTGACATGTGGATGCGGTTAGGATTTTCTGTGGGTTCCTTTTCTTGGGCTTGAGGGGACATTTTTGATGTTTTTCTCATAAGCCATGCTTTACAAACCACTCTGGTTTATAAAGTACACCTATTAAAATAAAATCACTCAAAACCCCAGGAAAACCCTACAAAAAACCCCCCACACCTATTAAAATGAAATCACACAAAACCCTAGGAACCATTTGTACAAACTACTAGGTCATTCTATGAAGATTTGAGAATTGTGACACTATTATTGTAAATGCAGTACGCATAAAATCATTCAAGCAAATGATAGTCCTGTTCACTCCATCCCAGTTAACTGAACATTTCAAATAGGGAAACAAAAATCTGACTCTGCAGTGTTCCACACAACTATTTTAAATAATGATCTTCAGAAAACGAAGACCTGCACATAAGAACAAATCAGCTTAAACCAGGAGTGTCAAACTTGGTTTCATTGAGGGCAGAATCAGGGTTGTGTTTGACCTTGGGGGGCCGGGTGTGTGGGGCTGGGTGTGGCCAGTTCGACATCACTCATGTGGAGGGTGCCTGTGGTGGCCCAAGCACTCTGCCGGCTAAATGGGCTCCCGAGCTCCATTTTCGGCTGCGATGGCCACCTGCAACCCTCTGCCAGAGAAAACGGAGCTCGGGAGGGCCATATGCAGCCCTCCCGAGCTCCATTTTCAGTGGCAGAGGACCATGGGCCAGTCCTTTGGCCTGCGGGGCCACCCTGGAAAAAGCAATCTAAGCAGCCTGTGGGCCAGATCTGGCCCCCAGGCCTTGCGTTTGACACTCCTGGCTTAAACTAATAGTTAAATACCATAAAGAAATATAAATGAAATCCATCTGGAATAAATTTAGCCAGATTCATTGGAAACTATGCAGAACTTTCAAGGGAGACATCACTACACTAAGACTTCATCATAGGATTTATTTATTTATTTATTTATTTATTTATTTATTTATTTATTTATTTATTTATTTATATTTTGTCAACACGTGTACAAGATAACAGGTATGATATAAACATAAACAAAAGCAAAGTATGTATAGGTAAAAATTAGACAATAGGACAGAAGGACAGGGACAGTAGGCACGATGGTGCGCTTTATCATCATTTTTATACATCTTTTATGTTTATCATCATTCTTATACATCTTGGGTATATTTCACAAGCACTTTGGAAGGCTAAGTGAGGTTGTGTAGAAACAGGGGTGGTGTTTTTTTTTTAACATAAATTATTTTTTGACCAAAATTATATTTTGATCTAAATCATTTAAACTCTCCTAATCTGGGTGTTTTCAAGATGTAGGAACTAAAAACCTCAAAATTCTCAGCATTGTTTGTGCTGACTGGCGAATTCTAGGAGATGCAACGCAGGTAGCCTTTCACTTATAACCACAATTAGGACTAGAATCTCAGTCTTGAGTGAAGCGGTTGTTAAGTGAGGCATCCACATGACTGGTTTGTTCAACAACCACAATCCCAGCATTTTGGGTTGCAGTCATTCAGCATCTCCCAGGTCATTAAGCAGATAGAGTGAAAGAACTGCTTGCTGAATTCAGCTCCCTCTAAGGAATTTCCTCCAAAGGGCTGCAGGAATTGACTTCAGATCTTCAGGATTCAACCTCCATTTCTGCAGCCTGCCAGAGGCGGTCCCCTCCCTTTGGCAGGCAGTCTGTCTGCTGTCAAAGATCTGCCTGGAGGAGGGGTAATTCAAGAGCTGAGATTCCTTCCAGGCTGAGATTTCCTCCCAGCACCATCCTCCAGGAGGAAGTCACAACTTTGTGTCAGTGGGAGCAGTTTGCAACTTTCTCTGACAGCTTTTCCACTGACTATCTGGAAAAGCCAGCAAAGAATACAAATGTCAATCACATGATTGCAGGGAATTGGCAGTTATAACCAGTTATAATTATAACCAGTTATAATTGCGAACAGGTTGCCAAGTACTTAGATCCATGATGGCGAACCAATGGCACGTGTGCCACAGGTGGCATGCAGAGCCATATCTGAGGGAACGCGAGGCGTTGCCCTATGTCAGCTCCAGCATGCATGTGCGCACTGGCCAGCTCATTTTCGGCCTTCTGGAGGGCGGGGGTAGACCGTTTTTGCCCTCCCTATGCTTCAGGAAAGCCTCCGGAACCTGTGGATGGTGGAAAATGGATCCATCGGGCATACCAGAAGTTTGGAAATGAACTTCTGGTAGGCCCATTGGGCCATTTTTTGCCCTCCCCAGGCTCTGGAGGCTTTCCTGAAGCCTGGGGAGGGCAAAAAAATTGCCCAACGGGCCTAACGGAAGTCCAGAGGCTTCAGTGAGGCCTGCGCGCATGCGTGGGGGGTACAGTGGGGGACAGTGGGGGGTTGTGCGCACATGCACAGGGGGAGGGCATTGCATTATGGGTGTGGGCACACACGCGGTATCACGCACCCTTTTGACACCCAAGCAAAAAAAAGGTTCGCCATCACTGACCTAGATCATTATCCTGTTACATGGAGGTGATAGTGCAACATTTTCCAACAACCGGAAGTTCTTTACAGGCCATAAAGCACCCATTCCGTGGCCATCAAATCCCAGACTATCATTACACATATGCTAGTAAATCAAGGACTACCTGTATATACCTCGGAAGGAGCTTCAGGTTTGGGAAATGTGGGTTAAATTTATCAGTTAGGAATGAAAGTGAATTGGCAATCAACAATAATGGCACAAAATCCTTTGTTCTTATTGACGCAGAACAGATGTCAAACATTCTTAACATTCTGCATGGTGAGTAAATAAATAATAAATAAATATGGTGAGTCTGCATCTTCCTTAGGCAACCAAGTGGGTGCATTTTATACTAGAGAAACTTTTTTTAACCATTTTTAAAAGCTCTTAAGCATAGCTTATTACAATAATGTTGCCTGGATGCAAGAAGGACATTTAAGGCTCCTTATTAAAAGCAAGCCATCTATCACTAGCAATGTACAGCATTTTCTAGAATTATCCAACCATCATTGTGCCCAATTAACACTAATGAGGACAGGTTGCAGCAATAGCTGTGTAACAAACACTATGCTATGAAGACAAGTCCCTTCATGGGGAAATGATGTATATATAAACTCCTTAGGCTTCTTGCTAAGAATTTAAGATTACGACTGGGCTAATCTTTAAAAAATATCTTGGTTTATTTGTAACCCTGTTCTAAATCTTTCAGATTTTTTAGGAATATTTAAATTAAAAAAAAAATCAGAAATCTTTTGTTGAAACTTGATTTCTTGATTTTAATTCCAGAAAATGGAGTTCCATTCAGGGCCTTTCCTTTTGAGAGTTTTCTCAGATTTGCTGTTCAATTGCAGTGGAGTTATAACTTTGTGTGTTTAGTCAGCACTCTACACAATCTCTTACATATTTACCACTTTTCCAGTCCACTTGGAAAGTATAACTGGATTTATTTTTATAACTCAGAACTTGTTAAACTACAATTGATGAAATAATGTTCTCCAGGTCTGTTCATTTCATATTTACTGAAACCACAGCTAGTATGGTCACTGGTGAGGGAACCTGTCAGTTCGGAAATATGGGACGTCCTTCTACAGCCCTCTGACAGACCCCAGTTTTAATGCAAAAGAAATTTTGAGATGAAAATACAAGGAACCATTAACTATTTAGATTTTAAATTTATTATTAGAGTTGGAAGGGACCTTGTAGGTCATCTAGTCCAACCCCCTGCTCCAGCAGGAGTTCCTACACCATTTGAGACAGATGGCAGTCTAATCTTTCCTTGAAGGTCGTAAGTGTTGGGGCTCTCACAACCTCCGCTGGCAAGCTGTTCCACTGGTTGATCGCTCTCACCGTCAGAAAGTTTCTCCTCACTTCCAGGTTGAATCTCTCCTTGGTCAGCTTCCATCCGTTATTCCTTGTTGGCTTTCTGGTGCCATAGAGAACAGCCTGACCCCCTCCTCTCTGTGGCATCCCCTCAAGTATTGGAACACTGCTATCATGTCACCCCTGGTCCTTCTCTTCGCCAGATTGGCCAAGCTATCCATGTAGCTTGGCCAGTTTTTACATGGAGGATATAGTTTATATCCTCCATGTAAAAACATGGAGGATATAAATTATCCTCCATGTTTTTACAGAATGAAATAATTCAAAGATATTAAGTATGTAGAATCTAGAGATATAAAATGTTAAGGACATTGCTACTTTCTGCTAGGAACTTTAGGAGAAAGATTTCTCCTAAAGAGTTTAGGAGAAACTCCTAAATTATATGTTGATTTCTGAGCCTTGCTTTTCATCAATTGTCCTCAGGCTATCTGTCATTAAGTTCTCACAGTAATAGATTCAACTTGTTGGTGATGACAAAGGAACAAGGAAATGTATCAGAATAATTATTATCCATCTTGGAGGCATTTTAAAGGGTTAGGTTTTAAGATTTAAACAAACTTTGTTTTCACTGTTTAAAAAAACATCTA
This sequence comes from Diadophis punctatus similis, assembly GCA_023053685.1. Classification (NCBI taxonomy): domain Eukaryota; kingdom Metazoa; phylum Chordata; class Lepidosauria; order Squamata; family Dipsadidae; genus Diadophis; species Diadophis punctatus. The sequence continues at coordinate 64,120,238 of JALIGW010000004.1, forward strand.
AAATCAACAAAGACTGCATAAGACTGCCATTAAATACATAATTAGTACAGACAAATGGAGTTTGAGTCCACATAATTTCTTGGATGTGGAGCAGCAAAAAAAAGAATAGATGGCTTTCATTTTCTTGATCTAATTATTAGTCCTGGCATTTCTTTATAATCTAAACACTAGCCATCGCTGATACTAACCTACCTTTTTTGAGGTCAGCTTCCAGGCACTGGGTGCTACAAGTTAATTGTGCTCTATTTAATTATCTAGAAATGGCTAGTGAACTCAATTATAATTCACTTTTGAATAAACTACACAGGATCAAACTTCTGTTGTAGATTTCACCCATTTCATAGTTTTGAATTTCTGTTCCAAATTTCATCATTTAAAAAGTAGTGCATTTTATATGTAATAATTGTTATATTTTTTGTAACTTTTTGTTATAAAATTTGTCATTTTTTGACTCCTGGCAATTGCCTGGACAAATCTCTACACTTTTCTTGGCAAGATTTCAGAAATGGTTTACCATTGCTTGCTTCCTTGGGCTGTGGGAAAATGACTGTCTCAAAGTCAGCCAGCTGACTTCATGCCTAAGGTAGAACTGGAACTCAGTAACTTCCATTTCTAGCCAGATGTCTTAAGCACTACATCAAACTACATTAAACAGATTAATCCATATAAAACTCTAAGTCCTAAAGAAATTTTTATGGTTTTAGCTTCACATTGTATGAATCTGATCTCTTGTTATATACATCATAAATATATATTTGTTCATGGCTTAGCGCTAATTTATGAACAAACTACAGCTTGTTCAATAAAGCAGGGTTAAAGTATAATTTAACCATTGGCACAAGGTATGAATCCAACCAAAGGCATATCCATATTTCATCTTTAAGCTGATTCTGCCCTGGCTTGACTGAATAACAGGTTCCATATTGGATAGTTCCCTGGGCACCTGCCAATCATTTTCCTTCCAGTGGGTATTTATTTATTTATTTATTTTAGTGTTCTTATATGCCACCCTACTCCCTAGGGACTCAGGGTGGCGTACAACATTTAAAGAACAACTAAACAATATAATAATTTAAACACAGTTTTAAAAAAGTTTAAAAGACATATAAAATCATACATACATGGGGGAGACCTAGAATGTAAAATTGCCTCAAATCACCCCACCTGCAGGAAAAGCCATGTCTTGATGGCTTTTCGGAAGGCCAGCAGGGTGGGGATAATTCGGATCTCTGGGGGTAGTTGGTTCCAGAGAACAGGGGCCCCCACAGAGAAGGCCTTCCCCTAGGTCCCGCCAGCTGGCATTGTTTGGTTGTCGGGACCTGGAGGAGACCCACTCTGTGGGACCTGACCGGTTGAAGGGAAGTATGAGGTAGGATGCGGTCCCAGTAGGTCTTCCTGCACACCTAAAGTTGTGTATACACATTTACATGCACACAAACATACATATTCTAAATTGAATTTATATATAGCAAGGTTAAGCATTAAAATGCAGATATGGTACATGAAGGCACAACAAACCAACTTTAAAATAAAAATTCCTTCCTTACTAACCTGTTGATCGCTACTCTTTTTTCAAAGTTTTTTTTTACCATGAATACACTAATATAATAATGGCTATGGAATTTGCTTTATAAATAAAAGATTAGTGATTCAAAACCTGGCAGACATGTTTTTCAAATATATTATTCTTTTCTTTGCCTATTCTTTTTCTTTTTTTATAAAAAGGCCAGCGGTATAACATTTCATCATTTTCCCAGTCACTTGAGGCAGAAGTGACTCAGCTCCTAGATAGCTAGCATATTATCTTGCTTCAGCACAAGCGCTGTTCCAAAGAGTAATTCCATCCATATGTTCACTGTTGATAAATTTTAAATTTTAAATTTTTCCTGCCCTTCACCTCATTATGATATGTCTTCCATTGTGATTGGGGACATGAAGGGTTTAACTAACTGGAGATGGATAGTCTTTGGCTGATTAGTTTATGTTTCCCTTCATTTGATAAGAAAATATTGGGAGGCATCCTTAACCAATCCTTAACTAACGTGGGCAGCCTCATGCCCATATCCCATTATCTTTCTTGGCGACCTCAATTTACCTCTTATTAATTGGACCCTAAATGAGTGCTCAACTGAAACAATACATATGACCCTGTATAATGCAGTTACTACTTTAGGACTCGATCAATTGGTAACTATCAACACTAGATTCAACAACTGCCTCGATCTAATCTTCTGCAACAGTTTAAACACATTTTATTACCTTCATATCAAAGAATCTTTTTCCAGCAGTGACCACAGCATGATTGACTTTTGTATAAATTTACATCCATACAAAGAATCTCATAATAGGACTCCTAAATACAACTTCAAAAAAGCAAACTACGATCTCATAGCTGCTGACCTCTTAGCTCAAATTGGCAAATCCTATTCAATTACTGCATCTCTGCAGAAGACTATCTATTATAACACTTTTCTACTTGAAGTTCAAAGAGTCATTAATCTATATGTACCTTTAGTAACTCCCAAAGCCAAAAAGAACAAATTACCCTTATCAATAAGGAAACTCCAATAAAAAAATCCCTTTGGCGGAAAAATAAAACTGGTTATGTAGCTAACTTCAAAAACTGATACAAAACCTTATGCCACCAAATAAAAACAGAATGTATCAATTACCACTGCAAACAGGAAGAAGAGCTGTTACACACAAAATCCAATCGTGCCTTCTATAATTTCATAAACGCCAAACTTGAAGACTCAAAAACCATCCCACCTCTAAAAGGGCAAAATGGTGAAGATTGTAACGATGATGCCGTTAAGGCTAATCTCTTCAACACTTTTTTCAGTTCAGTCTTTGTCAACAGCAATGGCATCTCCCCCTCATTTCCTAGTCGTATCTCAACCAATTGCAATGATCTAATCCACATTGATTTTACTGAAGATACCATCAAAAGGACACTACACAAACTAAAGCCATCTCTATCTATTGGTCCTGATGGAATATGTGCCTACTTTCTAAAAAAGCTCCCCTCTGCCATAGCTGAACCTCTAAGTACCATCTATGAAGTATCTTTTAGAATGAGCTGCTTGCCTGTCCTATGGTCATTAGCAACAGTCATACCTATCTTCAAAAAAGATGACTCTGGCCTTGTTGAGAATTATAGACCAATCTCCCTTTGCTGCATCATCTGTAAAGCCATGGAAGCCATCATAAACCAATCCATCACCTTCCATTTAGTGACAAATAACCTACTCTCTAATAAGCAATTTGATTTCAGGAAAAAATTGTCATGTAACCTGCAACTCATACATTGCAAAAACATTTGGACCTCTCAACTTGACCAGGGTAAAGCAATAGATGCAATCTACATAGACTTCTGCAAAGCCTTTGATTCTGTGGTACATGACAAACTTCTGTTAAAACCAAGTTCTTACGGCATTTCTAGATCCTTGCACAAGTGGATAGCTGCATTCCTATTAACAAATAGGCAACAAATAGTTAAAATTGGAAACGCTATATCAAACCCAGCACCAGTTAATAGTGGTGTTCCACAAGGCAGCATTCTAGGACCAACACTCTTTCTGCTTTATATAAATGATGTTTGTGATCATATTGTAAGCAGCTGCATCCTCTTTGCCAACGATGTAAAACTATTTAATACCACAGACAATTCTACTACCCTACAAAATGACCTAGATTATATATCTGAATGATCAAACAATTGGCAACTCCAAATCCCTGCTAACAAATGCTCAGTCCTGCACATTGGCAATAAAAATCAGAACATCAAATACAAGCTGGACAGAAACGATCTAAAAGATGACCCACACTCTGTCAAGGACCTTGGTGTACTCATTTCAAAAGATCTAAGCCCCAGAGTTCACTGTAACAATGTTGCTAAAAAGGCATTAAGAGTTGTCAACCTTATCTTATGAAGTTTTCTCTCTGGTAAAATTATACTTCTAACTAGGGCATACAAAATCTTTGCCAGATCTATCCTTGAATACTGCTCACCTGCCTGGAACCTACACTGTATTTCGGACATTAATACATTAGAGACGGTCCAGAGGTATTTTACAAGAAGAGTACTCAACTCCTCTGCTCTCAATAAAATTCCTTATTCCAGTAGGCTTGAAATTTTAGGCCTGGATAACCTTGAACTACGCCGTCTACGTTCCGACCTAAGCTTAGTACACAAGATCATCTACCTTAATGTCCTACCTGTTAACGACCACTTTAATTTCAACCTCAATAACACTAGGGCTATCAATAGATACAAACTAAATGTATTCCGTTCTAATCTTGATTGCAGAAAATATGACTTCTGCAATAGAGCAGTAAACGTCTGGAACACTTTACCTGATCCTGTTGTTAGTTTCTCTAACCCCCATACCTTTTAACTTAAATGTCTACCATGGACCTTACATGTTTCTTAAGAGGTCCCTAAGGGGGCGTGCATAAGAGCACCAGCATGCCTACCTTCCCTGTCCTACTGTACCCATTTGTATGTACTCATTTTGTGTGTTTATGGCTATGTTTTGCTTCTTTATATCCATTTATTTGTGCCATTTTTTCATGTGTCCTGTTTCCTTGCACTTGTTGACAAAAAAAATTTAAAAATAAAAAAATAAAAATAATAAATAAATAAATAAATAAATAAATAAATAAATAAATAAATAAATAAATAAATAAATAAATAAATAAATAAATAAATAAATAAATAAATAAATAAATAAAAGAGTTTGAAGAGACCTTGGAGGTCTTCTAGTCCAACTCCCTGCTCAAGCAGGAGATTCTATACCATTTCAGACAAATGACTGTCCAGTCTTTTTTTTTTAAGCTTCCAGTGATGGAGTGCCCACAACTTTTGAAGACAAATCATTCCACTGTTTTATTGTTCTCACTAAATCCTTATTTTGGTTATCTGGAAAATACAAATTTATTTCAGATGAGGTTCCCTGTATAGTCAGCTACATTCTAGCCTCTGCTAGGGGCTTTCTTGTTTTCTGTTTTGTTTTGCAATTGGCAGCTTTTCACTAAACTTTTAAACAGAAAGTGATCATTTGTCTTTCATACAGACAGCCTGTTTAGCTGATTGCTGCTGTCTCCTAACCCTCAGAATCCTCCTATTTATAGATATAATAAAGTACAGCAGTCTGAAGCTATGCAGACCAAACATACTTTTAATGTGTTTGTTTCTCCACAGATTCTAATTCTCAAAGCAGCAGCAAAAGAAGCTAACAATATTAGATCTGCTTTACGTGGATATGCCAATGCATATTTCATAGCTGTATTGCAGGATGCTTGGAATACAGATGAAAGAATTTACTTAAAAAAACAAATCTTCTCAAACCTGGCTTGATTAAAGACTTCACTAGGCCAAAAAGAGCACAGACTGGTTTATAATCACTGCAGGCATAATCTAGTCTAGCTCACCGGTATTGATATCAAAATGAAATATTTAAATCTGTAATGCTTAGAGGTGGAAGGAAGAGGGTTGTCTTGCAGGACCAACAGAGATATTTGATTTCCTCCTCTTTGAGCCCTGTTATCAAGTCATTCTGAGGTTCAATGGATTTCCCTCTGTTCTCTAATGCAACACTTCTCAAGCATTTTTAAATCTGGCAAATTTAAAATGTGTGGATTTCATCTCCCAGAATTCTCCAGATAGCATGCTGGTTGGGGAAATCTGGGAGTTGAAGTCCACATATCTTAAAGTGGTCAAGGTTGAGAAACATTGCTCTAATAGAAAATCTATTCCACTGAAAAATAAAACAGGCTATTGCTGTCTACAGGGCTCTTGATTTTAAACATACATGACTTTCCAGCCTGAGCTCCAATAGATCATTCTGAGATAGGAACTTAGTCCATTTTGCTGAATCCTAAGAAAGCTCATGGGCCTGATTATATAATTCTGCAGAAACTGAAAGCATGTGGGTTGCTATATATAAATGTTTGTTCTGGCAGCCTCAAAATTAATATACAAATTAATAGAACAACCTATTTACCTATGACTTAATTTCAAGCTGTCATTACCTATAACTAAGGTGAGGAAGTAATCTCTGCCAATTATAGGTCTATTAGCTTGCTTTCAATAATTGTCAGCTATTTGAGTAGGAAACTATAATTTGGAGAAGTGCTTACCAGGTGCTAGATTATAGGTAACCTTCAGGAAGGATAAAGCCACATTAGAATACTGTACTGAGCCATCTAGTTGAGCAATATGCTAGCATCTGGTAAAGGCCTATACGTAGCCTTTCTGGATTTGAAATCTGCCTTTGATTCTGTTGCCAGGAAAAGTTTGTGGGAGAAGTTCAGAGGTGGTATTCAGCCGATTTGGACTGGTTCGGGCGAACTGGTAGTAGCAACCTGCGGGTTGGCCTGGACACCCACCCGCCCGGGCACAATCCCAACCTATATCGCTGTGGTTTTGATGCTGCACACATGCGTGGATGGTGCACAAGCGTGCAAAGTGAGTGTGCACAAGCGCACGCTCAAATTTCCGGTGCTTGGCGAATCGATTGTTATAGTATTATTTTGCAATTTTGTAGAATACAGAGCAACACCATTTCCTTTTAATTACTAGGTAAAGTAGTCTACAACAGTTTGGTTTCTAGCTTTATATATTGTATTTTGTCAGGATTGTTTTGTTAGCTTTGATATATTTTTAGTGAAAAAACAACAATTAGTTAAAAACTTGTGCTTTTTGGGCAGACAGGAAAATAGTCAAATAAAAAATACTGAATATTCACACTGAGTATAGTGATACTCAATATTCAGTTACCCTGGCATTTATACTTTCCAGGATCTCTTAGACTGTCATTAACTACAGGTAAGGGTATGCTAGAAACACAGATTTTATTATTCTCAAACTTTTGTAAGGCTAGAATCAATGCTTTTGTATTGGTCTAAGTAGGTAGACACTTCATTTAAGTATCCCTTAAAATAAGTATTTTTATGTTTGGTGAAGATGGTGCTGAATATTTGATTTGTGAATGCTATTTTGAGATTATGTTTGATTTTTACCTTGGGCCTTGGTTATTTGCTCTATCTTGTTCAATTTTTCCTGTCTTCATTAACTTGGGTCTGTGAACTCAAGTTACAGATCCTCTTATGTTGGAATCATTTAGTTAGAATGCAAAAATATCAGTTATACAGATATTCTCAGATCCTCGTTTACATGCCTATCAGCATGGCAGCATCAGAGATAATGTCTTACTCCATTTTATCATTTTGTTTGCTTGCATATCTATTTTTGCTTCACTCCAGTACACATTCTATCTCAAGCCCAACAAAGAAAAATCCAACCAAACATGACAATATAACTAAACCCAAAGTAAGTGTGGGAGAAATCTTCTGCTCTCTGAACAATCCTGCCAAATAGGTTTCTCTCAAATATTACATCATTGTGTCTAAGCTTAATGGGTGTTACAAGGAAATTGTCAAAGGTATAATATATGTGTTTTCTTTTCCAGGTTGTTACTTGCTAAGTATTTAAAAATATTTTATGTATGTTTGAATGAAGCTGAACAGTTTCTATTCACGCTTAAGAGTTTTTTGAAGAACATTGTCAAACTTTCTGGAAGACATGTGTCTCTGTAGGTTTTTAAATGAACACTATTTCTTAAAAAAACCATTCACTAAGGCAAACACTCTTTGGTAGATCTGAATCAAGACTGGGCCTTTGTTAATTAAATGATAGAAAAAAAACTTTTGGAGAAGTCTTGTGTTTCTATCAAAGGAAGATATGATGGTGGCAATAAAGAATCATCTCTCCCCAGGGCTTCCGGTTGATGTCATGGCGAGAACGGCTGGAAAATAGCGGAGGTCCTCTGGGCTCCGTGAAATGCAGCCGGCAACTGCTTGCTGGGAGACCCTATGGGGTTAAGCCTCCCTGGAGGGGAAATGAAGAAAGGAGAGGCGCTTCATCAATCGCAAGGAATTCACAATTTCCTCACTGAACAAAGAAAGCTCTCCTGAACAGCAGCAGGGACTATGGCCAATTTGGTCAGTCACAAGCTGGGACAACCGGGATTCTAAGATCTTGTGCTGGAGTGGTGTGTGGACACAGCAGTGAAACTGGGTGAGAAAATTTCCAACTTCTACCTTAGAGATTTAACCTAAGTTAAAAGCTTCAAAAAATGAGCTCCAAAACATTAAAAAGGTGGCGATTGGATTTATGGAGAAAGATTAAAGACTAAAACTAAAGAGGAAGATTTAAGATTAGACTGAGAAGCAAAAGAAAAACCTAAAGGATGATTTAAAATATAGAAAGCTTGGAAAAGCCGAGTACATTGTGAAAAGTGACTGTTGGGGGATATTGCTTTTCTAATTCCGATCTCTAACCCCCCTGACTGGATGACAATCAGCTGTTTTTGACTTTTACACTTTGTTGAACATTGGAATAGGGAGCAGGGTAGCCATCTACTGGAGGAAAAAGATTACTGCAACATACAGAATTTAAAGGATAGTAATGAGAGAAAGAAAACAACACCTGGAAGCTACTTGATCTTGACTTTATTTTATAGCATTTAAAGAGTAGAAAGTTAGGGGACTTGGATGAATAATCTTAGGATTTACCAAACTTTATTAAGAATTGATTTTTTCTGGAGTCTTTAGATATTGGGATATTGGGATTTCAGAGGTACCGTGTTTCCCCGAAAAGAAGACCCTGTTTTATATTTTTTGAACCCTGAAATAAGTGCTTGGCCTTATTGCCATGCACTCAAAAGCCCAATTGGGCTTATTATCAGGGGATGTCTTATTTTGGGGAAAACAGGGTATATTAACTTGTTACAAAATGACTCAGCAGGAGATAATAAAGTTTTATGAAGAAATGTTAGAAACAATGACAAAGAATTATAAGAAGTTGATGGGAATATTTAAAGATAAAGACGTGAAAGTAGAACGCTCTCACAAGGAGATGATGGGATTGTCCAAAGATTTATTTTGGTATTCATTTATTTTGGTATTCTTATATGCCGCCCAACTCCCGAAGGACTCAGGGCGGCGTACAACAGAGAAAGATAAAGATAAAGAAGTGAGCGTAGAAAATCCTGAACAAATAGTAGGAAGAAATGAACAAAATATTCAGAAGATAGATGAGAAGTCAGAAGGAGTGGTGGAGGAGACAAACCAAAATAAGCTACAGGAAAACAAAAATAACAAAAAGATAATAAAAATAAAGATTGAGAATCCAATAGTTAACTCCGTAAGAGCTTCCAATAGCACAGAGGAAAAAAAGGAAGCGTTCCCAAAAATAACGAAAAGGTTATGGATGGGCATCCAAACGATGCAGCAGAAGGAGATAAGGGGTAAGATAGAGGGAACATTCAGATTACCGTATTTTTCAGAATATAAGATGCACTGCCCCCTAAAAGTGGGTGGAAATGTCTGTGCATCTTATACAGTGAATGTTCCTGAAGCCCCGCCCACACACTGTCCCCCACCCTTTGACCGTTTTCGGCCTCTGCATGTCGTGTTTTTGGCCTTGGCGCATCACATTTTTGGCCTCCGCACATCGCATTTTCAGCCTCCGCATGCCCCATTTTTAGCCTCCGATCATCACATTTTTGGACAGTTCCAGGTGGCAGGGATCGGCAGCAGCAGTAATCCATGTCACCTGGAATGGGCAAAAAACACAATGTGCAGAGGCCAAAAATGGGGCGTGCAGAGGCTGAAAACAGGATGCACGGAAGCTGAAAACCAGGGGTGAAATTCAAAATTTTTCCCTGCCGGTTCTGTGGGTGTGTCAGGGGAAGGATACTGCAAAATCTCCATTCCCACCCCACTCCAGGGGAAGGATACTGCAAAATCCCCATTCCCTCCCCACTCCTGGGGGAAGGATATTGCAAAATCTCCATTCCCATCCCACTTTGGGGCCAGCCAGAGGTGGTATTTGCCAGTTCTCATAACTAATCATAATTTCCACTACCGGTTCTCCAGAACCTGTCAGAACCTGCTGAATTTCACCCCTGCTGAAAACGCGATGCGCGGAGGCGGCAATTGGCGGCAATGTGCTGTGGCCATCCTGGCAGCCTGGAATGGATCTAAAACAGAGTGTGTGGAGGCCAAAAATGCGACGCACTGAGGTGGGGATGGGCTGTGGCAATCCCTGCAGCCTGGAACAGCTGATTGACGGTATTCTGGTAGACCAATCCAACCGCCAATCAGGTGCTCGTGCTGAATCAGGCTGCAATAACGTGCTGAAGCTGACCAGGCTGTTTGCTGTTTGCTGCAAGGATGCTAGCCAGATGAATATCGATGGATACTGGTAGGCAGAGGCATTT